>JAQQPU010001735.1:55929-76256 GCA_029168905.1 Artemia sp. Kazakhstan ARC1039 | reverse complement strand
CCCCCCCCCCCCCTGGAAAAAAATCCTGGATACGGCCGTGGTCTCATATCACCTGCTTATTAACCAGTTAAGAAATTAAACCTTTCATAACAAATCTAAACTGGGTAGAAGCATTCCTGAAAAACAGAACAAAATGAGTCAGAGTTAGATCTATTTTATATAAACTAATCAACGTAATAAGTGGAGTTGTACAAGATAGCGCGATTGGTCCACTCGTCTTATTCGTCAACGAAACCGATAAGAGCATTGAAAGCACAATAAATATCTTTACAGATGATTCTAAACTATATAGAAAAATGATATCCCCAATAGACACCATTATTTTCCAAAGTGACCTTGAGAGGCTAACAACTAATCTACAAGCAAGTCCAAGGTAATCTGCAAATGAAACACATGAGAGTCACCTACTCCACAAAAGACAACAAAGGATAAGGTAGGCCTAAAGTGTGTTCAAGAGAAACTACTCCACAAAAGACAACAAAGGATAAGGTAGGCCTAAAGATGCCCTTAACTCAAGTATAATCTGAAAGAGATCTTGGCATCATTGACTCTCGCTTAAAGTTCCATGGAAATACCGAAAAAAAATTACCACTAAAGCGTTACAATTTATAGGACTAATCAGGCGGTGTTCTATCATCTAATGAGGCAGACATCCAGATATTTCCAAAGCTCTCCTAAGGACTTGCGAGGCCTACTATTGAACATTGTAACATTATATGGGAATCCCACTACAAAACAAATTCTGATAGAAAACATCCAACACCGTGCTACAAAACTTCTTCCATCATTTAAAGAAATGAGCTTCAAGGATGGACTATTAAAGCTACACCTATTCATCCTAAAGTGCTGACGCAGACAAGGGGGTCAAATAAAAACATAAAAAGTAAAAAATAGACTGGAAAACCTCGGCTTTCAAAAGTATTTTCAGTCTCCAAAACTTGAAACCACAAGAGACCACTCCGAAAAGGTGTTCAAATTAACAGCTTTAAATAGACTCGGAACAGACTTTTGGAATTTCCGAGCTGTAAATGAATGGAATTCCTTCCCTGATTCGGTATTCAAAGCCAAAACAAAGAAACACAACCATGACTAATTAACTAGACACTAGCAGCCATTTAGAGAGTGCCAGAACAAGGAATTTTCCTAAAGGCCCTTAACGACGGGTCTGAACTTTGAACATCAAGAGAGGAGAAACCTTTTGGGATGTATAATTCCATGGATCTTCCATTGATATACGGAACGACCTGCAGGATAACTATTATCGGTATAGCCTGCTCTACTGAGATAGCGATAGAGGAGAGGCAGTGTTTGTTTTCACCTAGGTGTCCTATACACTATAGCTTAAAGTTGTTTTTTTTTTTTTTTTTTGTGTTTGTTTTATAGAAGTATTGCTTATGCCTCTTTTGAATGACCTTTGTGGCTAAATACACAATCTGTATCTACCTTTTTTAAAACTTCTAGCTTCTCGTTAAGTCGGGCCATATTCTTATAAAGAGACAGTAATGAAAAATGCTTAAATCTTTGGCAGCAATGTCGACACCCTATTGAAGCCGACGTGTAATATTCTTTAAATTTATTGGGAACAAATGCTTTTCTGAGCTTACAGTCTACAGTGTTTAAATATCCCAACCACAGTGTTCACTTTTTAATCTTGCAGAAATAGTTCAAAATTCTTTAACTTGTATTTTTTTTTAACTTGACTAATCGAAAAAATTTTCCAAAAAAAGTTTTTTTAAAGGAGAAAAATCAATCCAAATTAAGACTTAAAACGAGCGTAAATAATGTCATAGCTAATTGCCTTCCAATTAGCGCAAGATTTAAAGATTGCTCAAAAGAAAGTTGTTGCAATTGAGACAGGTATACTTGACCGCTTTGCAAAGTTCAAGAGGATGATTTGGTGCATTGCTTGATTCAGTGCCATGGGCTCTCTACTATAATGAAGGGATATTTGGAAAAAATAAGTTGATACTTCCAGGTGTCTTAAATAGTACGTCGCCTTAGTTTATTTGTAGAATAGCGAGGTATCTGGAGATTATGTTCACTAAAACATTTCCTAGTATTAAGTGAACGTAGCGTTTCATTTAAGTATATTTTGATGTTATCTGATTTAATTTTATTATATTTGTAATTTTTTTTTTTGGGTACATGACTGTATTTTCTAGTATTAATTATCAAGTACTAGTATTAGGTAAAATGCCGTGTTTCACTTATGTATTTAATGATGATCGTTGAAAGAGGTTTATGATATTTGTTCCTTTTTTGTGTTCACGGCTGTATTTTTGATTTTAAAATATTACTTACCTGTCTATCTATCTATGAACTCAAACCTAAAACAAGCAGAATTTTCTATGAATAAATAAATAAAACTCAAACCGAACAGAAGTTATAATGATTAATCACACCAAAAATAAAGATAACACATGCAGCTACGGATGAATGGATCAGTCGTAAATCGAACAAAAATCAAAATAAATAATCACTTCAAACATAAAGATAATAGACACTGCTGTGGATGAATAGTTGAATCCTAAAACGAACAGAAAGTAAAGTCAAACGAATAGAAATCACCAGAAATAAGAGTAGGGCTACTGCCCCACCAAGTCCTTTAAAGGCTAGAGCGTTATATGCACTTTACTGGTTTTGTTTTTCTAGGATTGGTTTTTTATTTGGTATAATATCAATAATGTCACCCGATTTTAGAGGGGAAACCCTGAATCCGAACTTAACTTTTTCTTGTACATTAGAGTCCGATTGGCTGAGAGACTTGAAAATAACAGAGCTTGTTGGCCCTCTTGGGGCTGAACTTAAGTATCAAGCCAATCAAAGAAGTTTTTGGCCCGTTTTTTGGGTGCTCGTGCCTTCAATCCAATTTTCCTTTCTGTGCACTTTACTTTGTATTTCGATTGAGGATTTTTTTATTTGTCATAACATCAACAATAACATCCAATTTCGGAGGAGGGACCCTGCCAGAAAACAAAAATTTTCTTTTACATTTGGGTCCACTTGGCAGGAGACTTCTGAGTAACAAAGTTTGGTGGTCCCTTTTAGGGCCCAACGCAAGTGTCACGCTAATAAAAGAAGTTTTTGGCCCATTTTTAAGGCACTCGTGCCTCCAAATCGATTTGTTCTTGTTATTGACGGGTGTAATTTTCAAATTGTTCGGAATAAAAGTTGTTGGTCCTTTTTCGGGGGAATAAATTCTTTTTATTTTTTCTGGTTTTTGGGGGTCTTCTTGGCCCAAAGACTGATGGAAACTAGTTTTAAGCTGTTTAGAAAAAAAAAGCATTTTTGGCCCTTATCAATTTTTTATATTAGGTTCCTTTGAGCTTAGGGACTTGTCGCTCCTACTGATCAGGAAAAGTATGTTGTTTGGCCCATTTTGACGCTCCTTGGCACCCACATCCCCTTCAAAAATAAAATGTGGTCAGCACTAGCCAAGGCAAATGATCTTTGAAAATTTCAAGTCAGTCGTTTATCAAAAAGTTTTGTAGACCGTAATTCTAATGAGAGGGTGCACTATGAGTTTTTCCCGTATATTAGGATCCACCTCCCCAGTGACTGAGTTTTGTAAGTTTCAAGCTGTTCCTCAAAAAGAAAAAACATTCTAGCCCTTTATAGAGCCCCATTTTCAGGCGAACCATTTTTTTTTAAGTTTTTTTTTTTAATGGACTTGACCCAAGGACTTTTGATTATAAGTTTCTAGCCGAAAAATGCTTTGGTCTCAGTTTCTGGGGCCCAAATCAGTTGGTGTATGAGTGTACCTATTGGTAGTGCGGGGTGCATGATTCCACATTCACTGCCGTACGACGCTGTTAGGGGCCCCTTGAAGGAAGACCCCAATCAATAAGGTAACTAAGAACTCGGCTAAAATTTATGTCTTCATGTAGACTAACGTGTTTAGTCAATAATTGCCCGGCCATACATTGGCGAAAGAAAATTAATACTCTAATATATATCCTCTGGGAAATATCTTCAATCAAACTCGAAATTCAGGGTAAATCAGATCTGGCAGGGATGAGTGCAAAAAAAAAGAAAAAAAAAATCAGAGACAACGTTACCAGATAGGCGCAAATTGTGTGAATTTTGCTTTCCAGAATACTGGAGCTTAAAATTGGTAGGATTCAGTCTTCATTGACAGATTTCGGCACCATATTCCGAAATCTGAAAGAGTTAAGCATTGTTCGACTGATTACATGCGCTTTTGTGGTCAAAATTTTCTGTTCTCAGTCTCTGGCTTGACAGGAAAGATATTTTCCTCAGTTCTCTGGTATGTCAGAGAATTAAATAAAAGCGGGGATTAAAGAAGATCTAACAAAAAACAATGCTTGCCAATATCTAAGGTGGTATTTTCATTACTTGCTGGCTGATATGCTGAATTATTCCCTATCAACAATAGAAATTGTGATTAAAGAACTAAAAAAAGAAATAGGTACTCAGTATACTGGTTTTGCAATATAAATAAGTTATACAAAAACGTGGAAGTTAAAGGCGCATTTGACAAAGATAACTAATAGATTGAATTTCTAGTGTAGAACTAAAGAGAAGCATAATCCTTGAAGGTCACATCTCTCCGAAATGTCATTTAGGTAAGTGACATCAAAGTTTAGTTCTTTATGCAATGTATTTATGACATTGCAATTCTAAGATTCAAAAAGATGTAAATTCTCAAACTTAGTTATCAGAACAAAATGTTTCGTAGGTTTCAAATATAAATTAAAACGACCAAGTCAAAGATAAGAAATTAGATCGGTCATTATTAATGCAACTGTCTATAAAATTGCAGGCCAAAGACAATGTTCTGAGATTTTTGTCATGAAACAGAAGCCAAAGACATACATATAAGACAAAATTGTACGTCGCAAGATCCTTCAACAGTTCCGATTGTTATTTATTTGTGTTTTCCTTTTAATGAACTTCGGATTAGTTTTGTACACTTTTTAATCATATATTGTTTTTATCTTCGACTAGTATTCAAGATCATTTTCAAAGTTAAACAGCAAACCCTCCTTCTGTATCGCCAAAAATTTCCTCAAGAGTTTATTTTTCATTGTCATTGGATGGTTTTTTGATGTCATACATGTCAATGGTAAATCTATTCAGCATAGCGGGTGTAGGATCAAAGTCCCTGCAGCACTTTCCCTGGCAATTTAGCCAAAGTCGGATGGTCATAGTAGAGTTAAGTATTTTAAGCTGCATCCTGTTTCGAATTTTGTACTTGACAAGATTCATAACAGGAAACACTCTCTCGACGAAGAGGTTGCTGATAGGTAAGCTTAAGACAGAAAGAGCTGCTTGAGCTATGTCGAACAAAGGTCAGCTTTTCCCACTCTTTTCTGTATTTTTCATCCTTAAGTTTTTCACGCTAAGGATAATGCATGCTTTGATAATTTAAAATTTATGTCCTCGTGGAGCCTGGAATGCGATATGAGAATCCCTACAGGGTCCTGAAAATTCCATCTGTCTTTATAGAAAGATTCCTGAATGTCAGTAGAAGATGTCAGTAAACACTAGACTTCAAGATTTTGAGTTTTGTCATTGTTATTGTGAAGGCAAAATGTGCCCGCTTTGCACCGAGTTTTTTTTACATGCGCGAAATCACTTTTAATTGTCTGATAACAATCAGGGCAAAAACTGTTAAGACTCACGCAAACAAAACAAATTAAATTTGCTGTCATCCTCGGACCCAGAAAACCTGACTATTCAAGAAGAAGGGTAAATCAACGGATCAACTTTAACCTTATTCACCAACTTTAATAGCAAGCTCCTAACGCACGAATTTATCTTTCACTAAAATAACATTCAATGAAATGACTTACTATTTCAGAATGTAAGACGGGAAAAATCAGGCATTAAATTAAAGGGGAATTAAAGTATGAGAATTTTGAAGAAGAGAATCTTTGGAACAAACGGAAAATAATCGTGTCAATATTTAGTGAAGATACACTTGGTTGTTTGATTGGAAATGCATATACCAAGCTACCCACCAACAAAAACGGAAAAACCAAAAAGAATAAAAAATCTTATTGGTTCTGGGTCATTACTTATGAGGGACTAGTAGCAAGATTAAAAAGGAATTTCCCCGCCTTCTCAAATTTACATTTGAGAGAGCCGAAGAATGGGGCTCTGGTATGTGGAACGTTACCAGGTGCCAGGAGCTATTGGCTTTACTAGCCAAAACAAATTGGCTTTACTGGAAACAAATCCAGATTTTAATCAAAATAGAACTTTCTCCTTGGAATAATTTAAAAGTAACATTGTAGGATGGAGCCAGTATAAGCGTCTCTAGAATAATTGGGGCAATGGGATACGGGATACAAATTTGAGCTAAAAATGAAATAAATTTCTCTGAGTCCTACCCCTGTGGATAGTGATGTAAGCAGCAAATATCGATACCAGTTGAAGATAAGTGTTTCGTACCTGACTACAGGGTAGACTTTTGGAGGGAATAGGAAGTAATGGGAGAAAATATCCTCCAGAGACCATAGTTGGGTAAGACTAGGCCTTCACAAGGCAATCACAACTACAGTCATTTGTTGACTGAGCGGGATTTGCTATCATCTCTGACCTCCAGGAGATTCCCCTCCTCCCAGTTTCTAGGGAATTCCTCCCATCACCTTCTGCAACAGTAGGTACTAGGCTTACCTTTACTGTTTTCCTTTGGTCAGTGCCGTCTATCCTTGTAATTAATTAAAAAAAAACTTTCCACAAAACAAGTTTTTCGAAGAAAAGTAAAGAACTCCATTAAACTAAAATTGAGCAAATATAATATCAAATAATCTACCAAGCGTAAAACTACCATAAATCAGCATCGATAAATAAATGAAACCCAAAACGAACAGAAATTACAATAAATAACCGAGTCAAACTCAAAACGAGCAGAAATTAACATGAGTTGGGCTCAAAACCCCTATGCCTTCCCAAGGCCAGAACATAATTTGCACTTTACTGAAAAAATATAAATTTTTTACTTTTATAACCTTAATAAATCAAATAATATCAACATTTTGATTACCAGATATCAGTATACGTATATTAAACTGACAATGCACATTCATTTGTATTTTTTTCAGTAAAGTGTAAAATATGTTCTGGCCTTGGGAAGGCATAGGGGTTTTGAGCCCAACTCATGTTAATTTCTGCTCGTTTTGAGTTTGACTCGGTTATTTAATGTAATATCTGTTCGTTTTGAGTTTCATTTATTTATCGATGCTGATTTGTGGTAGTTTCACGCTTGGTAGATTATTTGATTTTATGTTTGCTCATTTTTGGTTTAATGGAGTTCTTTACTTTTCTTCGAAAAACTTATTTTGTGGGAAAAGTTTTTTAATTAATTTCTGTTCGTTTTATATTGACATAGTTTTTTCAGGGAAAAAGAAAATAATACTTTAAATATTTTCGTTTTTTTTAAGAATTTATAGTTTGACCTGCTATTTGTATGCTGGAGAAAAATTTCATCAATTTCTAACAACATACACCCTTTTAAAAATCTGGACACACATAGTAGTGTTTATTTCAGTTTCATACCTCCTCTAGTTGACCTGAAATGGAAAACTTGATACCATTCGCAAAAAAATCTGTTTACCATCTTTGATAGCTTGGATACACTTACGCTATTTTTATTTGGTTCATTTTTAAGTGCAGAAGTAGCTCCGAAAGTTTAAACATAATACCCTCAGTCTTGGGGTACTGCTGAGATGCCTTATTTGGAATTAGCATTAACACTGTGCATTTTGATTTAATCTTAAGGCTACATTTAGTTTTAAACATAATGGGCAAATGGGAGGGTGGGCGTTGGAGGGGGATAAGTTGCCCTCCAATCACTTTCGACTATAAAAAGGGCATCAGCCCTTTCTATTTTCAATTGAATGAGCCCTTTTCGAAGTTCCTTGGACAACTCCTTCGATACGAAGTGCCCTGGTCTAAACAGAAAAAAATAATACTACATTGTACCCACATCGTTCTTTACTGGAAAAATGTCAAGCCTTCCAATCATTTTCGACTATTAAAAAGGGCACTAGTCTTTCGATTTCCAATCCAATGAGCCCTTTTTGAGTTTCTGCGACAACGCTTTCTATAAACACCTTATATACCCCCAGGGCCTAAAATAACAACCCTTACCCTATGGGTTGTGGGGGGGGGGAGGTTGTCATCCTGAAAGAGCTAATTTTCAGAACTTTCAACTACGTTAAACAAAATGGCTATCTCAAAATTTTGATTAGACGTGTTTGGGGAAAAGGTGGGCTTGAGAGGGGGGTTAGTTGCCCTCCAATCACTTTCGACTATTAAAAAAGCCACTAGTCCTTTTAATTTCCGATCAAATGAGCCCTTTTGAAGTTTCTACGACAACGCTTTCAATAAAAACCTAATATGCCCCAAGGGCATAACTTACAACCCATGCCTTGAGGCCAGGGGGGGTGTCATCCTCAAAGACCTAATTTCCAGAACTTTCTACTACGTTGAACAAAATCGATATCTGAAAATTTTGATTGGATGTGTATGGGGGAATGGTGGGCGTGAGAGGGGGGTTAGTTACCCTCCAATAACTTTTGACTATTAAAAAGGGCACTAGCCCTCTCAATTTCCAATTTAATGAGCCCTTTTGAATTTTTACGTCAACCTTATCTATAAAAACATATATGCCCCCAGTTATTTGCCCATAACTTACAACCTTTGCCCTGGGGGCTCTGGGGGGTTTGTCATCCCCAAATACATAATTTCTAGAACTTTGAACTACGTTGAACAAAATGGCTATCTCTAAACTTTGATTGAATGTGTTTGGGGAAATTGTGGGCGTGAGAGGGGGGTTAATTACTCTCCACTCACTTTCGACCATTAAAAAGGGCACTAGCACTTTCAATTTTCGATCAAATGAGCCCTTTTTGAAATTTCTACAACAACTTTCTATATAAACCTTATATGCCCCCAGGGCATTACTTACAGCCCTTGCACTAAGGGCTCTGAGGAGGTTATCATCCTAAAAGACCTAATTACCAGAACTTTCAACTACGTTGAACGAAATAGATACGTCAAAATTTTGATTGGATGTGTTTGGGGAAATGGTGGGCGTGAGAGGGGGGTTTGTTGCCCTTCAATCACTTTCGACTATTAAAAAGGGCACTAGCCCTTTCAATTTACAATTGAGTGAGCCCTTTTTGAAGTTTTTACAACATAGTTTTCTATAAAAAAAAACCTTATATGCCCCCCGGGCAAGCCACTAGCCCTTTTAATTTCCAATCAGATGAGCCCTTTTGAAGTTTCTACGACAACGCTTTTAATAAAATCCTAATATGCCCCAAGGGTATAACTTACAACCCTTACCCTGAGGCCAGGGGAGTGTCATCCTCAAAGATCTAATTTCCAGAACTTTCTTCTACGTTGAACAAAATGGCTATCTGAAAATTTTGATTGGATGTGTATGGGGGAATGGTGGGTGTGAGAGGGGGGTTAGCTACCCTCCAATAACTTTTGACTATTAAAAAGGGCACTAGCCCTCTCAATTTCCAATTTAATGAGCCCCTTTTGAAGTTTTTACGTCAACCCTATCTATAAAAACCTATATGCCCCCAGTTATATGCCCATAACTTACAACCTTTGCCCCGGGGGCTCTGGGGGGTTTGTCATCCTCAAATACATAATTTCTAGAACTTTCAACTACGTTGAACAAAAGGGCTATCTCTAAACTTTGATTGAATGTGTTTGGGGAAACAGTGGGCGTTAGAGAGGGGTTACTTACTCTCCCACTCACTTTTGACCATTAAAAAGGGCACTAGCACTATCAATTTCCGATCACATGAGCCCTTTTTGAAATTTCTACAGCAACTTTCTATACAAACCATATATGCCCCCAGGGCATTACTTACAACCCTTGCACTAAGGGCTCTGAGGGGGCTATCATCCTAAAAGACCTAATTACCAGAACTTTCAACTACGTTGAACGAAATAGATACGTCAAAATTCTGATTGGATGTGTTTGGGGAAATGGTGGACGTGAGAGGGGGGTTTCTTGCCCTTCAATCACTTTCTACTATTAAAAAGGGCACTAGCTCTTTGAATTTCCTGGGGACTCTGGGGGGTTTCTCATCCTCAAATACATAGTTTCTAGAACTTTCAACTACGTTGAACAAAATGGCTATTTCTAAACTTTAATTGAATGTGTTTGGGGAAATGGTGGGCGTGAGGGGGGGGGTTAATTACTCTCCACTCACTTTCGACTATTAAAAAGGCACTAGCCCTTTCAGTTTCAAATTGAATGAGCCTTTTTTGAAGTTTCTACAACATCGTTTTCTATAAAAAAAACCTTATATGTCCCCAGGGCATAACGTACAACCCTTGCCCTGAGGACTGTGGGGGGGAGGGGTTGTCATCCTTAAAGACCTAATTTCCAAAACTTTCAACGTTGAATAAATGGCTATCTAAAAATTGTGATTGGATGTATTTGGGGAAAAGGTGGGCGTGAGATGGGGGTTAGTTGCCCTCAGATGACTTTCGACTATTAAAAAGGGCACTAGCTCTTTGAATTTCCAATCGATTGAGCCCTTTTTTCAAGTTTCTACGACAAAGATTTAAATAAAAACCTTATATTCCCCCAGGGTATAACTTATAACCCTTGCCCTGAAGACCGTGGGGGAAGTGTCCTGCTCAAAGGTATAATTTCCAGAACTTTCAACTGCGTGGAACAAAATGGCTATCTCAAAATTTTGATCGGATGTGTTTGGGGAAATGGTGGGTGTAGAAGAGGTGTGACTGTGACTTTGACTGTCAAAAAGGGCGCTAGCCATTTCAATTTCCAATCGAATGAGCCCTTTTTGAAGGCTTAACGACAACGCTTTCTATAAAAACCTTATATGCCCCCATGGCATAACTTACAACCCTTGCCCTGAAAGCTGTGGGTGGGGGTTGTCATCATCAACAACCTAATTCCAGAACTTTCAACTACGTTAAACAAAATGGCTATCTCAAAATTTTGATTGGATGTGTTTGGGGAAAAGGTGGGCGTGAGAGGGGGGTTAGTTGCCCTTCAATCTCTTTCGACTTAAAAAGGGCACTAGCCCTTTGAATTTCCAATCGAATGAGCCATTTTTGAAGTTTCTACGACAACTTCTTCGATACGAAGTGCAGTGGTCTAAAGGAAAAAAATAATAAATACTACATTTTGTCAACATCGTTCTTATATGCCCCCGAGGCATAACTTAAAACCCTTGCCCTGTGGGTTGTGGGGGAGTGTCCTCCTCAAAACATAATTTCTATCTGGAAATCAAAATGGCTATCTCTAAACTTTGATTGAATATGTTTGGGGAAATGCTGGGCGTGAGAGGGGGGGGGGGTGTAATTACTCTCCACTCACTTTCGACTATTAAAAAGGGCACTAGCCCTTTCAATTTCGAATCAAATGAGCCCTTTTTGAAATTTCTACAACAACTTTCTATATGAACCTTATATGCACACAGGGCATAACTTACACCCTTTGCCCTGAGGGCTTTGGGGGTGTATCCTCCTCAAAAACATAATTCCTGTCTGGAAATCAACTACGCTGAACAAAATGGCTATCTCAGAATTTTAATTGGATGTGTTTTGGGAAATGGTGGGCATGGAAGCGGTGTTAGTTGCCTTCCAATCACTTTCAACTATCAAAAAGGGCACAAGCCACTCCAATTTCCAATTGAATTAGCCCTTTTCGAAGTTTCTACGACAACTTCTTCGATACGAAGTGCCCTGGTCTAAAGGAAAAAATAATAAATAATACATTGTGTCAACATCGTTCTTACATGCTCCCAAGGCATAACTTAAAACCCTTTCCCTGTGGATTGGGGGGGGGAGTGTCCTCCTCAAAAACAGCATTTCTATCTGGAAATCAACTACGCTGAACAAAATCGTTATCTCAAAATTTAGATTGGATGTGTTTGGGGAAATGGTGGGCGTGGGAGGGGTGTTTCCAATCACTTTCGACTATCAAAAAGGGCACAAGCCACTCCAATCTCCAATCGAATGAGCCCTTTTCGAAGTTTCTACGACAACTCCTTCGATACGAAGTGCCCTGCCTATGATTACTATTCTAACCCATGCAAAACGTAGCGTCAAGAAACATAGTGTCATGACCGTATCTGAAGGGTTAATTGTTTCCAATTAACCTGCCATGACTGTACCTGAAGGGTTTTTGTTATCTTGTTACTTCATGTATAAATTTGATACCTAACAGTACCCTTAGCCCATGAACTTATGGGTGTAAGCCTCAAGCCGTTCGGGCGAAAATGTTTTCAGCCCTTTATTAGGGGAACCAAATTTTGTTTCCTGTTTTTTTGTGTGTCCGCTTGACCCAAGGACTTAAAGATGTAAGTTTTGAGCCGATACAAAAAAAAATTCTCGCCTCTTAGGATCCCATTTTACTGGGGAACTGTGCCCCTAAATTAATATGGCCGCATACACGCTTCTTCCCCCACCCCTCCTAAAAAGTTTTTGGTCTTCTTAGCACAGGCGCTGATTATAGAGAATTCCAAGCCAGTCTAAAAAAGTTCTTGGACCATTTTCGTGCCCCATTATCCCGCCCAGGAACATAAGTTTGGAGGCAGGTGGAAACAAAAGCTGTTCCGGCCCTTTTTCGGCCCCATTTAAGGGGCCCATGTCCCAAATCAAATTGTTTTTGTACCTGAAGTTATTCTTGTCTCTTACCTTGTCTCTTTATAACGGATGAAGGATAAACATTTTATTCAGCCTATTTCTGGGCCCCGGAACACCCCTCCGATCCAGCTCTCCCCAGCAAATTGTGCAATCCTCTTGGCCTAGTAAACAATCCTTGGAAGTTGCGAGCCAATCATATGTCCAAGATGAAACATGTCTCTTTTTTCACTATAGAACGTATCCACAAACAACTGCAATTTACATAATGTATTGCCTTGGTCAAAGGGGTGTTAAAGGTCATGTTATTCTGAGGGACATGTTTATTGAACCTTCCCATTGTTCTGAGAAATATTGCTACTTCAAAATTTTGATCGCATGTCTTGGGGGGCTACAGGGTTGTGGTGGCAAAAAAGGGCAAGGGAAAGGGGATGGTTTCCCTTCAATCACTTTTAACCTTTGAATAGGGCACTAGAACTTTTAGCCCTTTATTAAACAAGCCCTGTCCTAAGCTTCTGCGACGGCCTCTTCCATACGAAGGGGTTGGAAAAACTTATATTGAAAGCAGATGGCTCTTTACTAAAGCAACGCTACAACTTTGCCTCTGAGGATCCTAATTTTTATATTTCATAACAAAATGTCATTCGCGAAACAGTTATTTCCCCGAACGGGAGTCATGGCTCGACGGGGGTTGGAGAAGTGTTGATATTTTCGTACTAATTAAAGAATAAAAGTAGTTGATTGTATAAATAGCAATAATCAAGCATTCTAATAACTAACTAGTAGCAGAACCTGTCGAACAGCTTCATTTAAAATGAAAGACGAAGAGAACTTATTTCTTGTCAAGATCGGATACGTACTGACTGATTATTCAGTTGAGAAATGCTTGCTTTACATACCCGTTGCATGGCGTCACATAATTGTTTTCTTATTTTAAAAACAAGAAGTATAATTGATTTCATGCAAGTTTTTTTCGTTTTTCCTTTTTCTTTGTCCCTTCAACACACAAACTCTATAGTTTGTGTGTTTCCTCATTTTCGTCATGTTGTTGTCTAGTAGGCCTATGTGTTAGTTTTTTCATTTGGATTTATTTTCTCTTTTTTCCGTTGATAAAGATTTTTTGACGTGAAGCCGAAAAAATCAGAAATTTATTAGTACTTACATAATTTATTTTCTAATTCCATGGTTTTAATCAAAAATTTTAACCGTTAATATTTTAGTATTTCATTTTAAGTTGAAATGAAGAGGCAGTGTGGTCTTACATTTCTTTTTTACTTCAAGCTAGCTGTTGACACAAGTTGACACAAGCCTGGTCTTACATTTCTTTTTTACTTCAAGCTAGCTGTTGACACAAGCCTGAAGATGACGTGGCACATGTCTCGTTGAAATTATTGTTTGAATTTCCCATAGCTTAGGTGAACTTAAACACCATTTGTATTATGCGTATTACCATTTTTTTGGCAATTTTGGTAGCCTTTTTTATTCTTTTGTTAGTTTCGTTGAACCTTTTTTCTTCTTTTTTTATTCCCTTTTCCTTACATGCTCTGCCTTGTTCTTTGTTGTTTTAGTGGTGTTCTTCATATATAAACAAATTATAATTTTGTTGAACTGTTTTTTCAGACATCTCTACTGAAACTTTATGAGCGGATTCCTTCTTCATTCATTTCAAATATAGTTGAAACAAGCAGAGACATAAGAGAAAATGGCTCAGAAACGAAACCACCATGTCTTATCAAAAGTGTTTTCACTAAGC
Organism: Artemia sp. Kazakhstan ARC1039; assembly: GCA_029168905.1. Lineage (NCBI taxonomy): Eukaryota > Metazoa > Arthropoda > Branchiopoda > Anostraca > Artemiidae > Artemia > Artemia sp. Kazakhstan ARC1039. The sequence goes on along the minus strand of JAQQPU010001735.1, from coordinate 61,891 downwards.
TTTCTTCATTCAAAAGGAAATGTGATGGCAAGTCATGAATAATATTTTTATTTTGTATTCAGTTCGAAGACTAGTCCAGGCTGGTCAATCTTCTCTAGGGGACAGCACAGTTGTGTCTACAGTACAGTTGTCAAAGAAAAAACTGTTAATCGTGGTCGCATACGGCGACGTTTTCGAGCATAGTGAACATTTTCTGTTTTTCCTCTTGTTTTTAGTCGCAAGTTGATAAGTCACAACAACAGGGTTGTATCCGGGATTTTTTTCTGGTGGGGGGGTTTACAAAAGAATTTTTTTTTCAGGTAAAAAAAAAACTTTCAAAAGTGCGTAAAAATTTTTTTTATTCATTTTTGTTATGTTTTTACGAGTCGAACAAAAATTTCGGGGTGGGGGGGGGTCAAATCACCTTAACCCTCCCGCCTGGATACGGCCTTGCACAAAGATTATCGTTTATATGAGCAATTTAACTCAATAAGCCGTAAGAAATTGTCCCAGTTGAAAATTCTAAAAAATTCAAGCTTATTAGATTCCTAATTAGAATATAAAAATTGCAAAAGCTAAATTTACCAGTTCCAAGGTATTTCGTTAACTAATGCTAAAAATTTTTACCAGATGTCTGCTGCAGAGGTAATTTGTGACTTTTTTAATTCCCTCTAATTTATCTCAAATCTGTTTTTCTTGACATAATGTATAAAAATAAAACACAGCAATATGAATCTAGGCTAAGCAAACGTGTTTTTGTGGCGTTGTTTATTATCTAGAGATAATTGAGTGAGGAGTTTTGTTTTTGTTTATGATTGCTATCTTTTCATGAAGTCTGAAAGGCTTTTATTAGTTTGCTTAGCAATCTAGTCACAAGGAGTTCTGCGTATGTCTTACTGATTTGAATTACACGTACAGTGTACCAATTTTGTCAATTGATATTGTTTACAAATTTATAAGAATTTCAATTGATATTGAAATTTATCCAGCTGCCACTGTCAGCTGAACCTATTTGAATTGATTTCTGTAAAGAATATTCTGTATTCGTGGAAATCTTTGTTTTTCGTTTGTAATACGGTGCCATCTAAGAATATATAATATGGTGCCATCTAAGAACCTCGATATTCCCCTAATCTCTATCACAGTTACTGGCATAAACGTTGTCAGAGTGCGTAAGCCGCCAGTGGTGAACATAGATATTAACTTATGTTCTAGTTGGGGTTTTTGAAGATATAGGGCTTATTTGACCTCTCTGGGTAGAAAGGGTTCCTGAGTTCAAAGTATCATGGAGTCTACCAAAAGGTATTGTAGGATCAGAATCAGTTTAATGAAAACAGCTGTCATAGACACATTAAAAAAATGCACTAAAAGGTGCTGTTTTTTACATGAAAATTACTTCACTACATTTTATTAAAAGCACTTGTAAAGAAAGGAACAAAGGGGTTACTGAGTCTGTTTGTGCGACACAAGACGGGCATAAGCTTGCTCTTGCTTCTGGTATTTGCGCGGACACGCATTTCAGGTGGTAATATTGTTCGACGTACAGGACAAGACAATAAAAACTGGCCAAAACGAATCATCAGCTGAAAACTGCGATCTCGAAGGCTTGGTATTTCAAGTGACTTCAGAGCTGAGCTGTAATCTACATATTTGTCACTCATTGAAGTTAATTAGAAGTGACAGTTAATGTTCTGATTATTATATATTTAGGTCAAAACCAATTTAACATCCTTTGGGGAGGAATAACCCTAAATTTTATGTAATTTCCAGAAGGAATCGTTTGATCTCAATCAAACTTGGGGAGAGTAAGGTATTGGGTTCTATTCATGCTCATTGTTGGCTTGGATATTTAGAAGAAAGGATAGTCAGATTTCAACAAAATATATTGGAAAGTGACAGTTATTTCTCACAATTTGTCTTTTTGGGTCCAGGCCTGATCCACTGTAAAGTCCCTAGATGTCTTCTTTTTTATTTGACCTCGTCTGGAGCGCAATGTTTATTATTACTTTTGTATAATTCAGTAGTTTCAAAGTGCATATTCTCTAAAGCTGTTGTTTACTGACAAGGCCGTATCCAGGGAGGGGGGGGGCGGAACCCCCCCCCCCAATATTTTTGATCGTAACAAAAATGGATAAAAACAATTTTTCTGTGTTTTTTAGGTTTTTTGTGTACCCCCCCCCCCCCAAAAAAAAAAAAAAATCCTTGTGTAAAACACCCCCGAAAACATCCTGGATGCGGCCCTGTTTACAGGTAATATTTTGATTTTGGGAGGTGGTTGTGTTCCACAACTGTGGGTAGTGTATTATATTTTGGAAGTTATTCTGAAAAAAAAAGAAAACAGGATAAAATCAATTATTGACTCTCATAGATTCCAAAGTCTGAAGTTGCAGCATGATTTGTGGAAATCAAGGTGCCTTTATAAGGGGTACTTATTAAATTAGTATGAAGATGGCAACGTATATGTGTGTTTTATCGCAAATGTTTCGGGTTATGCATGCGATCGACGTTGAATTTTTTCTTCAAATTTCAAAGCAATAAGCTCTCCCATTGTTCTTTAAAATCTCTGAAGTATGCTGCAATAAATGCGAAGCAGTAATTGCCAGCCAAAGCCATATTACCAGCCAAAGGGTCAGTTTTGCCGTCCCTTTGGCTGAAAAGAACCCATTCCATCATACTTTCATCCTTTGCAAATGGACCTTCACATCGCTTTGGTGTTATTCCCCTTTGGCCCTCAAATGCATTATTACTATGGGCAGGTTTACCAAACTGAGTCGGGGGTCAGGACACAAAGGCCAATTGCCTCTACTGTCATATACAGAAACATAATGAATTGAAAGAAAAAGCCGTATGATTTGTCACTATAAAAAATAAATAGTAACAACAATGTGAGAGACAACAACGCGAGCAATAAAACGAAGTGTATGAAGCATGGATTGAATAAAAAGGAAACACAATTCCACACGCAAGCGAAGATAATTGCCAAGATTAGTGGCAAGCATGATTTTATTCGACTTAGACGAGTTCAGTGCTCATTTGGATATATTTAAGGGTTTTTTGGGTAAATTTTCATTTCTATTTTTCTAGTCTTTGTACATTATATGAATTGGCTCTTAAAAAATGTAAAGTCTTGATTTTCATTTTTTCTCTATTAGGTCTTACAGAAGAGGCCCCTGAACCGAACAGAACTGTTTCATTTACGCATGGGGATCTTTTTCAGAAATATAAACAGCCTAAACTAGATTCTTCCGTCGAAGCTCAAGAAAACTCTCCAACATCAAAACATGGTGAAAATGTTAAAAAAGGAGCTGCTAAAATATCGCATCATACCACAAATAAGGAGGATACAATTATTCAAGATAACAGAGATATATTTAAACCTAGAGAACTTGGCCAATTAAATGTTCCTGGAAATAAAGAAACAATTATAGAAAATGGGAAAATAAGAACAATATTAACACTTGAAAAGAAGATAGATGATGTAGTAAATCATGGAGATGTAGGAGAACCTGAAGAGCTAGAAGCTGAAATTCATGTGATACAAGAACAAAAAATAGATGCCAAGACAACTGTTGAACACAGTTGTATGTCTTTGGAAAATAATGCTGGAAAAGACCGAGCGGGCCAATCATTTGTTAATGAGATTATATTGCCAATTAGTGTTTCGTCTCTATTGCCACTAAAAGAGGTGGGACAGTCAAATGTTGCTGTTACACATATCCAAATAGATGACCAAGCAAGAACTAAGGTCTTTGAAAAGAGGTTAGATATTTCACTTAAAAGTATAAAGAAAAAATGCCAAGAAAAGGATTCGGAAAGGCAAAGAAATAAGGAGGACAGATATTATATAAATTTTCGTGCGAAAATCAGTACATCTGATAATTCACTAGCAGAGGAAGAATTGAGTAAGCAGATTGAGAAAGAAGATTTCTTCAAGGTAATTTTATTCTATGCTTTTAGATAACTTTTTTAAAATCCAAATTTATTTAGTTCATGAAACTAATAATGGGGAAAATTTAAAAATGAGAAACATTTCTGGTTTTGAGGTTTTGATATAGATGGACATATCTGACCTTATAAGGTGGAAGGGCTATTGCATCATAGGAGTAAGCATTGTATTAGGAAATACAATAGAATGGGAAACATAATGATACCTAAGTATAAGTATCAAGTATTCCTCCAAAATACTGCTTGAGTACCATGTATTTTTTTAAAAGTACTTTAGTACTTTGCACTAATTTTGGGAATAATCTGCATCTTAACCCAGGTTTTCAATGTCTACTCTCAGTCCCTTATTGCCCACCAAAGCCCCGTTTACATTGATCCAAAGCACAAAAAAATTCTGATTCTAAATCGTATGAATGCAAGAAATGAACGTTATAGAGAGCTTTGTGCCAGCGTTTGTTGAAATCCTAAATAAATGAAAATTTTACTATTATCTTACAATATGTCAGTTTGTTTGTTAGTGTTTTTAAATGACAGGCCAGTCGGGACCATCGTTATATGTTCTTATATGTACCTGACAAAAAATGACAAATTCGGCAGTTTAATGTTGTGAAAGTTCGTTTGTAAGTAATGTATCATTCATAGTACTTAAGTACGCAAGTATTTTCACAATACTGAGATTCCGCTTATAATCCATAAGTGACCACTGTTGTATCTACTTGGTTTCCCGGTAGGTACTCACGAAGACCAAACGAGCCAGGTAAACGGTGAGGAATAACACTTGCAGTTATCTCACAGAGTTGACTACCAAAAAGGTTCGTGCTGATATTTGTTAGAATAACTTCCATGGCAATTGTACCATATATACTGGGATCGTGGTATGTACTAGTCCTCAGAAGTAAAATGCTTTTCCTCGAATATCTGACTCTGAACCTTATCGAAGAGGTACCTCGCAAAGACAATAAAAATTTTTCTACTTCGATTGCCAGATGCAGGAACTCTTAGATAATAAAAATGCAATCCATTTAAAATAACAGAATGCTTAATAGTAAAAATAATTTCAAACGCGCCAGTCCTCACTTAATGCTACATAACAATTTAAATGGATTTCTTGCATGCTCAATTCAAGGTTATTAGCTTTTCAAATATAGCATCTCCAAGCATTTTCCATTTTGGGGTAAAGATTCCTCCGCCAGTTGAAAACAGTCGCTCTGCTATACGCGATCTCGATTCTCCGAATTGTATGCGGTAGTTTTTTCGTCAATATTACCAAAATATTCATCATCAGAAAAGTTGCTAGCTCTGTCAGTTCTATTGACCTCGTTAACAGCTTTGAGATCTTCAACCTTTCTTGCTTCTTCTTTCAAGAATATAACAGCTACATTCCTACTCTCGCTAGTGAATCACTTAAATTTGAAATAAGGATGAGTTGAAGCGGCAACAACATAATTTTTGGCATGAAAAAGTGTTTCATCCAGGATAGTAGGAAATCTTTCCTCCAGGCCCAAATAAAGAGCATATACCATTGGTTGGCAAAACTTCACTAAATCTTTCAGCTTTTTTAACTTCTTTTCAAAAAATGGAATTGAAGGGTAAAATGTACAAAAGTAGCACTTTTCTTCCCCCTGAGGGATATCACGACCAACCACTAATTCTTCATGACTTTCTTCTAGAAAAAAAATTCTAGAAATTTCTTCTAGAAAATCTACGTCACGAGAACCAAACCTAGGTTTCCGTGAATCATTACAGACATCATGAAGTTTCTGTTTTTTTGACAATCCATCAAACATTTGACAGTGTCATATTTCGAATTCCATCGAGTTATCACAGGCCTGATGAGCTGTGTGTCGTATGCCTTTTTGACAGCATCTGTGGCTTTTGAACTCCTGTTAACAGCGTCCCAGAGAGCTGTACATTTGGCAAAAGCGGCATAGCTATATAAGATAAGATCAGTTTATTTTTGCCCGCTTACAACATCCAAAAATAGAAGCAGAGTAAAGAAAGAGAGAATAAAATATATATATATATATATATATATATA
>JAQQPU010001735.1:5079-55529 GCA_029168905.1 Artemia sp. Kazakhstan ARC1039 | reverse complement strand
GAAAAAGAAAAATCAGCTTCTAAACAAGGAAGATAGATAATATGAAATTAATCCAACAGCGCTTATAAATAATATTAAATGGCAGAAAATGAAGTAAACAGTTTAAATTTCTCTTCAACGTGTCGCACTCTATTGACTCTACAACATCTAAAGGGTCAGGAATACAATATTTTTGCAAAATGAAATTATTCCTGTAGTACAGCGGGAATATTAATAAAAATTTCAGATAGTGACAAAACCCCGATCGAACCTTTAACTGGTCCGTTTTAGACAGCGAATCCCAAAGTGGTGAAATATGCAGCGCGTGAGGCAGAGCTAGAGCAATATATAGTTTAGTAAGTACATGCTTACTATAACTATGCTTCAGTGCAGCAAGTTTTGCATAGCTGGCGCGGAAACCCGATATGGCATGTTCACCGGTAAGAATACGAGTACTACGCTTATCTGGACCATAAACGAGGCCGAGGTTTTTCAGTGAAGAAGGCACTATAATAGATTTACCTGCTAGAATAACAGATAAAGAAGATATAGCTTTACCTCGGGCATTATAAGCGAGAAATTCAGTCTTAGCAGCATTAACGTTAAGTCCTTGGAGCTTATAACCAGAAATCAAAGAATCAAGGTTTGCCTGTAAAGTAGAAAGACTCGAACTGATATGCAACACCGTCCATTGCTTTATCAGTATTTGGGGGTACAAGCAAATTGAGTATATGGCTGACAAATCTGAAATGAAGAGGAAGTGAAAAATACTCAAATCATTCTTGCTCACTCCAATTACTAAGAATCTTTTCAATATTTAAAAACGAGAATAAGTTTGACCTGCCTCATCTTCTTCTTACCGCCACTTGCTTAACCCTCGTCACTGGAGATTGTTGGAAATTCTCCATATGCTCTACTGAAGTTTAAAGCATTGTAAGTTAATGATCCAAATACAATTCTTTCAATCGTAATTTTATGTCTCGCAAAGACACCATTCAGCTGTTCAGTGATTTTGTCGTAAGTTTGTGAGCATTTAAAACGTGAACATGCGAGAGCAAATTATTTCCGCCTAAGATCTTCGTCAAGCAAATGGGCAGTCACTCCCAAGTAACTTTTGTTGTTAGCAAACGAAATGTCTGCAGTGAAGGACATATAGTCTATCAAACTCACGAATCATAGCCTTCTGCACTTCACAGCTGAAATGGCCCCATCTGTGTCTATTTTTCCGTTAATCTGAAAAAAGTGTCCTTTCAAAACGAAAGGCAATTCAACATATTCCATGGTTTCCTTGTTTAAAATTTCAGCTATTATGTACTATTTCAGAAAAGCAGAATCACTTATTAGACGATATAAAAGCGTCGCAGCGAACGTCTTCCCAACACTGTTGGTATTGAAATTGAACACTGGTCTAAAATTTCTTGAGTACTTAAGTACTCTAAAGTACTTCTAGTTTTTACTTAAATACGAGTATTTGGAATCTTTTATTTAAGTATAGTACAAGTATTGAGATTGTTTACTTAAGGAATTACTTAAGTAATTTTTACTCAAGTAATTCCCAACACTGGTAGGAGGAATCTTAGTACCAAATTACCTTTGTTTTCAAGGCAAAAGTTGATAATGATAATCAAATGTTTCGCTTTCAGACAAAATTGATCACTTAGGAGTATTTTAAAATCAGTGCTGGGGAATAGTAGAATTGAGCAGAAGAAATTGTAGATACTAAAAACATAAAGTACTTTAATAGTTAAGACCATAGGATCATTTGAAAGAAACCTTAAAAAACTCTGAAAACTACTCTTAAAAATCATGAAAGCTACTGATCTTTTTCCTATAAGCATATTGCTTCACCTTATCCAGGCCCGTGTCCTTCACCTTTTCCTTATCATCTTATCCATAATTCAGGATTATGTAAAAATTTTCAATATTTAGGTTGTGTTTTAGAGTACAGAGAGTGTGCTTAACTACATTTCATCTGTGTTTGATTTTTTTTTTCTGTTTGTTCATTATTAAAGGGTGTACTTATAAAATTTAAAGATGCCGACGGTAAATTTAAAAAAAAAATGTCAAAATGTAATTGGTCGTTCGTTTCCATTACCATTATCAGCATTTGTGGGAATTTAAAATTAATTTACGTACCTAATGCTCTGAAATAAATTCAGGAATTCAGAAATAAGTTTTAAAATATTTTTTTATTCATTAGAATATTTTGAATACTTGATCAATATTGTATTGAGTAACTTTGTTTTAGTAAGATAATAATTCATGTAAAAAATCTATCTTTCCGGCAATTACACGATTGTAAACAAAGTATTACACTTAAAAAACGCTTACAGACGGCTAAAAATCTTGCCCAAAATTGTATAACCGTTTGGTATAAATATATGTAAATCAGGACTATTTTCACGATTAGCGAAAATCCCCCGACTTTCTGGGAAGGGGGGAGAGACGTAGTTATAGAAAATGTTTTTAATAGTCAGTACTCTATTAAATAGTAAATTCGTTTTATAGGATCCTCGGGGTCTTGCTTTGCGATTTGAATAATGCTAATCATCTCATTATTGTAAAAAGTTTATATAATAAAACATCGCCTCCTCTTGGTCAGGAGAAGTTCATGGAGGGCGTATGTTTCGAGGGGGCTATTGATACGTAGCGCTTCATTAAAGTACATACAGCCTTGTAGCCCTCTCTGGACAGGTAAGCTCAAGAGGGGGATGGGATTATTAGAGAGAGAGAGTGAGCTGGGCGATTCGTTACCAACAGTTAATATTATTTATTGCTTTGCATGTGATATTACTAGTCAGAATTATCTACTACTACTCCTACTGTAGCACCAAGCCGCCTGAGGCCAACACAGCTGCGTAAGCTTCTCCACCCCAATATATACAAAGTTTCACTATTTCCCCCCTCACAAGAAGTTCCAATTTCCTTTAAAGCCTTCCTTGCGACCTCTTCTGACCTTATTTGGGGACGACCTGCTTTTCGTTTGGCCCTAGATGGATGGCTGAAAAGAACGATCTTTGGTAATCTTTCATCGCTCATTCCCATAACTTGCTCTATCAATTTCAACACCTCTCTTATTAATACTAGAAAGTAAAGGGAGAGGTACCGTCTGTCTCTGTCGGATTGTGTTCTATTTTTAAGTTACCGTAAAGTGCTGATCTGTGAGATAAGGTACCAATGATTTCTGAAGACATATAGGAGAACAGCTGGTGGGTGTGTTTTTGTAATGGGTGATCAATTTTTGTGATCCTAGGTAACGGAGTCTATAGATACTGCTGCTTCTGAATTACTCCTTCATAAAGAAGCGGAAGACGTTTGACAATAATGACCTATTGCTTTAGCTTTTTTTAAATGAATTCGGACTATTCTAGAATCTGGAACCGGGGGCGAGTTTGCAACTGTAATCGATTTACGAGACGTGAATCGCATCACCTCGTTGCTTCTGATGCAACTAACGGCAGTTTGAGTCTTTTTAATTATGATATTCATCAAAGGGCTTTATCCTTTCCGTCTTTCCTTCATTATTTTGTTTACTTTAGATGGAAATAATCGGCCAATTCAACTTAGGATTTATCATAGTCAAATTCAAAAATGATCTTTTTATTGTTGATCAACATGCTACCGATGAGATTTATAACTTTGAAGATTTGAAGGCCAACACAGTTCTACAAAGTCAAAGGCTTGTTGTGTGAGTAATTTCACCTTTTAAATTTCTTTATTATAAAAATCTTAGCATTTGTTCATCTTGTGACCATAGAGGAACTGGCCACCTTCTGAGTAAGGCCCCCTGAGTAAATGAACAAAGAAACAAGATCTTTAGTTATCAGCTTCCCCTACCTCCCAATAGCCAAAAAGGCCAATCAAGTCTTGATGATATGCTGCTACTCTTGGCAATTCGACTTTTGCCGACAGTACTATGATAGGGGGCGATAGAAATAAGCAGACTATGAATTCAGTACCTGGTACTGTCTGCATCGCTTAAATTAGGCTGATATGGTTCTGAACCCGCATGCAGCTGAATAGAGTCAACCTGGCCAGCAACGCTTGTCTTTTGCTCTGCTTTTAGCTATATGATCACTTCTGTTCACTTTTAGTATCTAATGACACTTTACTTTCATTTGCAGAAAATTAGTTTTGTTGCTATTAAAATTACTACTAAATGCCAAAAATACTTTTTGGTCTGAAGTGTCGAACATTATTTTTCAAGTTATGATTTTGATATTTTCGGATAACGGTTGGTTTTCAGACAAATTTTTCTGTGGAATGTCCTTCAACCGTCCTTCATCCCTTCTATCTCAGATTAGATAATTACATCAAGCTACTTATATTTCATACACAAAATATTACTGCAATAAGAGTAAAGGTGCCATCTGATCAGTGTCTATATTCCATGCTTAGTCCGAATATAGTCCTCCACATGAATGGGTATTTAGGGGTTAAGAGGTAGCCCCCCACCCTTGGATATTGATCTGAAGGAACTTTCACAAAAAGCTGGGAAGTGTAGGACTACACTTGCACTTTTTGAGGCTTCAGCTGTCGCGTTTCCCAATAAAAAGGTCTGTTGATCTCCTCTTAACAGTTTGTATGGAACTGTGCAATGCCGAATCAAACAATGTATGACAACGAATGGTAGTTCAGGAAGGGCCCTTGTAAAAAGAAACAGGGAGTGTAGCAAGTGCACCAAAAGAATGTGTTTTTAATGCTAATTTAAGACATAAAGAATTTATTTAGTCAAGGCCATCTCTGCTCATAACCATCCACCCATAGAGTCATAACCATCCACGCTAGTATCGGCAATCAAAACCCATCAATGCTATCTAGTGTTTGGCAGCACTTGGCATTTCTTCTGTCAGAAACTAAATGCACTTATTACTACTCTAATTTTACCAACTGCACCAATTAAATTAATTATTATTATTATTACACTGAAAAAGATTCCAAGTGTCGCCAACCGCTAGATGGCGTTGAGGTTTTTTGTCGACACTAGCACAAGTTCCCACTCTTGTAAGGTACCCATACTCTTTGTCTCCACCATTAATATCTTCATGGTAAACATTCACCTTTGGTGTCAAGTCCTTTTTGTGCCTCGATCTAGATTTTCCAACTGCAGGGACTGTATTCTTATGGGCTGAAAAATTTTTTGTGATAAACCTAATATTTGTTTTTAATTTTAGTCCGAAGTCTTTGGAGCTGACCTGTTCAGATGAAAGTCTTCTAATGGAAAACCTTCAAGTTTTCAACAAGAATGGCTTTGAATTTGACATTGATGAATCGGGTTAGTTACCTGGCTTTTTTCTTTCGTAATGTAGACCGAAAGAGAGCACATAAACTTTCAATTTGGATCCAGGGTTCGAGTAAAGTGAGAATGACAATCCCAACATTCAGAATTTTTGCTATGTATGCTTAGCTTCTAAACTTAAAAATTAATAGAAAAATAAATTGTTAAATTAAAGATAAAATTATTTCTTTTGTGCTTACGTCTTCCTTCACGCTGTGAGGATTAAGTGAAAGCTTAGATTAAAAATTTATTTCCGTTATCTTTTTCTTTCTCCTCGAGAACCAAAAAAATTTTTCGCTTCCTTTATGGATAGTTTACCAACAGGTTTCATTTATTGACCAGCGATCAACTTCAATTCTAATATTTTCTCTGTTGGTGAAAGTAAAATACTGCAATTATAAAAGGTTAAGCAAACGTATTGCTGATCTGGACGGCAACGCTCCTTTTTGTCCATTGTTCTCTCTAAATGCATGAGCTGTATGAAGTGTTCCTGAAGAACGTGGCCAATGTGTGCTTCAACTTTTGATTCATTTTATGCAGACATTTAAGTATTATAAGCATGCAAAAATTTACCAATAGGCCCGGGCCTAGAGCCGCACAATTGCTGGGGGAGCAATAAATTAACAGTAAGTGATTTTTTGTTAGCAAAAACTGGACTGATGTGATTTTTCGTCAAAGGGCCAGGTGCACTCCGCCGCTGTGCTGTCTATATACTAAAAAGTGGAATGAAAACAACATAGGAATTCCGTGGCCGCTTATAAACTGTCAGATAGCTCCCAAGAATGGAAGCTGAGATTTCGGTATCATTTCTCTCTTTTATTACTTTTGACTTGTCAGTTACGTTCTGTTCAGTGCTTCCACTGTCCCGGAATTCTCGCGAATTTTGCAAAAAATCTCGTAAAAAAAGAGCGGCAAAAACGCTTGGGCCTAGAAGCGTCAAAGCTTTAATTGTGACCCTGGTTATAAGTTAGACGTATTAGAATTTTCATTCTGCCAAACCAGAAAATTGCTTCACCCTCTTTACGTTACGGACCATTTTTCTTGTAATTACTTCGTGATTGGCTTCTTTTTTTTCTTTTTTTTTTGAATTTCCAGTCTTAGGTGGGCTGGATTTTGACCCCAAGGATGGGACAGTTTCTCAAGATTTTCGTGCCTCCTTTTTCGCCTACTTACTACTTTTTTCACCTCCTTAGTAAAGGATGAAAATATCCTTCATTTTCTACTGATGAACCATTTATGTGAAAATAATCTGAGTTTCCCTTACCCTGAAAAGGTGTGTTTTTCTACAATGAGTAATAGTTTCTGCAATTGGCCTAATTATTGCTCCATTTTCCGTAATTGGAAGTAACCTGGATGCCTTAATATAGAATCTGGGAAGTAAATAGTTTTTCAGGGCTTTTCAAAATTCATTCCTACATTTTTCCTTTCAGAAATTTCTTCTCTTATTCCGGCACCAACTTTGCAACAAGCGCCGTCTTCAATTGAAGATTTTCACAAGTAATTTATAGATTATGAGCCCTGTTTAGGTTGCTTTCTGTGGCTTTATATTTTTCTTTTTTCCTTTGTAATGTAATTTACTCCGCTTCCTCTGGTGTAAATGTGGAATACAAATAGATTATTATTCGTAATGTGAAAATCCGCTAATTCGGAAATAATAAAAGTGAAGTAACATATGTTACCTTCGTACGATTCAATGACATGCAAGGGATGTCTATTCTCTCCGGAATGATCTCAGCCACATCTGATACCGATGATTAAAGTATCGTTTCGCAAAATCGTTTATAGTGGAATCTGATTTATTAATTTCTGATAAATTTCAGGGCCTTCATCGAAGAAAATTAAGCTGATCAGCTTGCCGTATTCAAGAGGGACTACATTTGGTGTTTCCGATATTGAAGAACTTTTATTTCTTCTCCAAGATTGTCCGACTCCTCAATGTCTGAGGCCTTCTAAAGTCAGGACCATGTTAGCGTCTCGAGCTTGCCGGAAATCAGTCATGATTGGCCAATATTTGTCTCCAGCTGATATGAGACGATTAATTGATCATATGGGAAAGATACAACTACCATGGGTAAGTGGATTTTAGGCTAATTATCTGTTGAACTTGATGAAGTATGTTGTCAGTTTAAAATTGTCATTGAATCATGGGTGATATCTTAAGTATTATTCTTAGCTTTAAATGACTATAAATAATAAATGAGCATAACGTAATAATGCTTAAAATTACATTTAAACCAATAGTGTCAATTCACGAAAATATGCAGGGGAGGGGAGAAGCAAAAATTTCTTTTGATTTTTTTTTTTTTAAACAGAGCGATATATATTAAGTACATACACAAAAATAAACATATACAAAAAATGAAATAGGAATAACAAGGTATTTTCTTAAACCAGGGGATGTGGGCCATGCTCCCTGGTACTTCTGATTGAGACCACTGATATAAGGCTACTGTGCTTTGCCTAAATGTTTAAATTTGCCAATTCAGAAGTTCACAGAACTTCATTTATTTCCTTCCATAAATGTGCAAACTTAACTATTAGTTCTGAAATAGTCGGAATAACGTATTGCTACTTACGGGGCTAGTGAAAAAAAAACAGTTAAATTTATTGGCAGTCAATGATAAAAAGGGTTTGACTTACTTCAAATTAGTAAAACTCTGTTATTTTATTTTTAATATCTTGTTTTCTTTAATCACTTATCTTGAACTGTTTATTGCATGTTTTTTTTTTTAAGAAATAGTTTTTAGTGTTTGACAGAATTTTTTTTACATTTGGGGATGAATGGGGGAGAGGGGTACGAAGATAGTTGAATGTGGTTTGTTCAAACTCGAATGAGCGACTTTTTATACGTTTAACTATTGATTACATTCCCCCAAGAAGCTTTATTGCTCTGTCTGCCCCACATCATCAAGCAAATACGGCACAATTTTCTTTATTGTCATGCTTGAATTTCTGTTTAATTTTAAAAACAGCATTAGAGGGAGGAAGATCAGAAGTAATCCAAAGGTACAACCAAAACTTCTCTTGTGATTTAGCAAATTTTATCTCAATATCGTTATTCCTTAAAGCCTTTATCTTACCAGATCAAATTCTTTCAACAGGCACAGCGGCTTTGACAGCAGCTCTTGAACTCGCAGTTGTCTGATAATAACAGAGTTTAAATCGGTATGACCTGCTTAGACAGGAACAGAAGTTTGAAGCAAAAATGGTAAGGCACTTTAAATGAAGATAATAATGAATTAAGTTAAGTTTGCTGAATCACTTGGACGTCAATGAAAGAGGTCGAAATTTCATCGGACGGAGGAAGTCACACTTAAGAATCTGATGGTCATCATAAAATTTTCACATGATCACGTAATCAAGATTAGATTCGTACCCACATCTTTTGTGAATATGTGTAAACGATCGATTTTTTTCTGTGATATGATATTCACTGGGAATCGAACCTAAGAAAAAAGTTAATCTGTCTGAATCATGAAGGATGTCGCAGAACATGCCACCGACTAAGATCTAGCTAGGATTCTAGAACAACATTAATGACTGCAGTAAGAGAGTCATTTTGTGGCGATCAATAAGAAGGCATAAATTTACAAAGAATAGATTCCCACATTATTCCACACAATAGAATCTCCAGAATATTAACCATCAGAATGTAACATAGATGACATTAATAACCAGCGGATGTAAATCGCTAGAACTCTGGATACCTTTTTTAGTCACCTCGCAGGTTAACAAAATCTGAGATTATGGACAGAAATATCAAACTTTGTCTTAAGGCGTTCTTGCAAAAAAACTAATATCGCGAGATAACAGTTCATCAAGCGGGAGGTCTTTATCCTTAATACCGTTAAAGTTCAAACACAAAGCTGGAAAGCTCTGCGACATCTTTTTGATCATTTTGACATCTGCGATATCAAAACGCATCATTTTGAGGCACTGGATTTATCTTTCTTTAGCACTTCACATCTAAGGCTTTAGGACATATTGTCTTTTCCACAGTTTTCACATTTTGGCAAAGCGTTATATGGATTGTCCGTAGTGTTCGCATAGAGGCAGGGGCATCTAGCACTTCATGTTGATGGGCTTTTAGCTGGTTAGTTTAGAGGACAATTAGCTATAAAGCGAGCAGCAGATTGGCAGCAAAAATGGATTCAGAGCGCTCAAATAGCAGCCTAGGCGTCGTCCAAGTATTGCTTGATTTGTGAATTTCTCGGGGTTTTTTTGCTGTGAGGGTGCGTATAATTTAAAATTTGACTGTCCTAGTTTTCATTAGTGCACTAACGATGGCATTAAAGTACGCAAAAGCTGACTTATACGAACTGAATTCATCTCGTCTTGCAGTGGCGCCATCTATATTCGTTAACTTACGGCTCTTTCGACTGTTGAGAAAGCCGCCAGATGCCACTACAAGTCAACAGCGATCCAACCGTAGCCACAGAGGGAAAAGAGGAGGCCAGAGAAATAAAAATTGAGCTATCCCTGTTCTCCTTTCTAACACGAGAGCAAGGTCTCTCAGAACGGCAAGGGAACGTATTGTGACAGTAGTTAAATGCATCCATCCTAGTGAAATCCCTCCTACATTCCGTCTGTGGTATGATGACCCAGTATCGTCGTGTAGCGATAAAAAATTTATGTCCGGCCTTTGTTGTGGTAATAATGACTGACCGCGTCAAATGTAATATTATGCTTTAAGGCTGTGGCGATTAAGATGCGCAAAACGTGGCAATGAAGTCTGGGGCCGCAAAAGTAATACTATGATTTAAAGCGGTGTACCGATCGCGCCACTCGCTGATAGCGAGAAAATAAAATATGTAATTATATAAATGTAACCTCTTTTCCTTGGGTTATCTCGAAATCAATTACCTGTTATATTATGTAGAAATCAGATCCCTGGGAGCGCTACCTTGGAGGCATACGAACTAATTACCTGTCGTGCGACTAGATACAGACATATAAAATAAAATAAACACAAATAGAAAAGCAATAGGTTTATTGTGACTTACATTTTAGGTGTACAGCAATGCTCACTTCAATTGACGACAAATAGGAGCAGAGACAATAATAATGACTGAATTGCAATGCCTGAACGCCGAAATTATTCTGATCATAATGATCCTCTAAAAAGCACTTTTACCACACTATAAAACATAGTTTTTGTCCTGCGCTCTAAGAGCTGACTCACAATTGGCCCAAGTCCTGAGGCGGGGGCCGCTATTTTGTAATTATGTTCGCAAACTCACTACCTTATGCGAACTCCTCGTCCAATAATTTGTTTTAAATATTTCTGATGATTCAAACGTTCATACCGCTCTTATAATTTAAACTTCCTGAGAAACATTGTGTCTAGCATCTTTTTTATTGCCCACTATCTTAGCGAAATCCAAAACTGAATAGCGCCGTTCTTTGTCTGAGGCTAAAATGCAATTTCTCTTTTTGCTGATTAAGAACTTTTCTTTTTTTGAAACTAGATTTAAACTTAATTAGAGGAAGTCGGAATTATCTTTAGAAAGAAGGAACTTTATTTTTTGTATTTTAAATATATCACATTTTACTCACGGTACAGTCGCTGTCAAATACCCCACCTCCCGTACCACCTAAGTTTTTCTTGGTGAAGTGCAGACTGCCCAATATCCTAGTATGTAATGCCCGATCGCTAAACAACAAAACCGACGAACTTGAAGTAGTTCTCTAACAGACGAGTTCCTCCATTGCTGGGATCACAGAATTTTGGGATATTAACGATGAAACCGGGCATATCAAAGGGTACAAGGGTTTTTTTAATACGAGACGCGACCGAGGGATTAACCGACGAGGCGGTGGGGTCGGCCTGTACTTTCGGGAAGACTTATCTTGTAAATTACTAAGTCAGCCCAAAGCGCCTATCAAAGTGATATTCGTGATTGGTTGTAGCCGCAGTTTACTACCCCGAGAGTGGAAAGAACAGGAAAGAACTGATCCAGTATATCCAAAACTGTACTAATGACCTACGCCGCAAACACGCAGCGCCTGCTTTTGTAATCGCTGGCGATTTCAATCAGACAAATAAGGCATGGGTCTCCAGCATGCTTGACCTCAAGCAAGTTGTCTTAATCCCAACGCACGTCAGTGGTAGTATATTAGACCTTATTTTCACAAACATTCCCAATTATTACGAAGTACCCTGCTCTCTCGGTCCGTTGCATAACTCTGACCATAATACACTTCTTTGGAAGGCCAAAGTTGGCCTTTCAGCACCACGTAAAGTAAAAATTGCCACTCGACCTATGACTAAAGAGGCAATTCGTTCCTTCGGATAGTGGATTTGGACGTTTGACTTTGATGAGATTTGCTCTTTGACAGATAGCGACCAAAAAGTTGATACTTTAACTCTTTGCTGTTATTTAGATATCATGAACATTTCCCTGAGAAAAAAATAACTGTTAGTGACACTGCCAAACCTTGGGTAACACCAGATCTCATGATGCTTATCTTAACTCGCTGGCAGTTACATCGGAGTGGTGATATTGTTCAAGCAAACAAACTTCGTAACCGCATTGTTAAACTGTTACGAGCAGCGCAGAAATGGTACGTTCATGACAAAGTCGCGCCTCTCCTTCAAGGTGAGCCCCGCAAGTGGCACTCTGAAGTCAAGCGTCGTACCGGTAAACGTACCACCAGTGACGTTAAGATACAGAAAGATGACAGAACGCGGATAAAATCAGCTGAGCTGAACGCCTTTTTCACTTAAAGCTGTACTACTCACCCGTCCTTCACAGAAGCCGAAATCGAATCCCTCATTGGTGAAGGCTTCGATTTCGCAGAGGGCTTCACCGAAGCCCTCATACAATTGTTGAGGTATCCGAATTCGCGGTGTATAAAGAACTTCAAAAGTTGAAGAGCAGCTGTGCTTCTTATCCAGGAGAATTGCTAGTTAAACTTTTAAGAGAATATTCTATGTTTCTAGCAAAACCACTCTCATCAGTGATCAATCAGTCGTTCAAGGAGCACAAATTCTCGAGTGCTTGGAAAAAAGCCTACGTGTGCGTCTTACCCAAAGTCAAAGACCCGAAATCCTGTGATCAGCTTCGTCTGATTTCTATTACGCCTAATATGGCTAAAGTGACCGAATCCTTTATTTATAGAAAGCTCCAAGCCCAAGTTCAGCCAGCCCTTGATCCGTTTCAGTACGGATGCTTGAAAGGGAGTAGTACGACGCATTATCTAGTACGTCTCTACCACCTGATTACCGAGTGGTTGGACAAAAGCAGTAGCCTCGTTGACCTGCTTTTAGTCGATTATCGTAAGGCATTTGACTTGATCCGCCATTATACAGCAGCAAATAACCTCAAAAAGATGGGCGCTAGGAAGCATATTTTGCTCTTTGTTGTTGACTTTCTGCGTAACCGCTACCAGTGTGTCTATGCCCTCTTCCCAAGTGACTTAAACTCTGAGTGGGCTGAACTGACGTGTGGGGCGCCCCAAGGCACTAAGCTGGCAGCTCTTTTGTTTTTAGCGGTAATTAACTACATTATCCTCGAGTTTGAAGACAGATTCAAATATGTGGACGATATCTCCCTACTTCTGAAATATCTTGCTGAAAAGTCAGACGTGTATCCCCAGTTCAGCAATGAGATCAGTAAATCCTTTCTCGAACAGTGTAGCATTAATAACCTCGACCTTAATGTGAATAAAACAAAAGTCATGAGGTTTAATCCGCTTAAGCGTGACCTCTCATGCCCGGATCCGTGGTACCCTACCGCCTCAACTTCAGTGATTCTCGGGGTTACTTTCAGTGTCGACTGTTCATTTAGCGCACACATCGCCAGTCTGGTGAAAAAAGGTAGTTGCGCACTACGGTCGCTAATTACCTTGCGCCGACTAGGTTTCTCACAAAGTCAACTGAAGACGGTTTACGTCACATATGTGCACCCTATCCTAGAATATGCGTGTCCTATGTGGGGCCCTCAGTATCATAATATTGACCACCTAAGTGAAGATCTGGAGGCCATTCAAAACGGGCATTGAAAGTGATACTAGGCCTGAAATACAACTCTTATGAGGCTGCCCTTAGTACCTTACGACTGCCAACGTTGCGTGATAGGCGCTTCCAGTTGATGTGCAATTTAGGGCAGTGCCTTCTTTCGTCCCAGAAACACCGTTCGTTGCATCCCCCACCTGCGCCTATCACCGCCAACACCCGCCATAAAAACCAACTAGTGCCGCCAAAGTGTCGAACAACCCGTCACAACAATTCATTCGTGCCTTTTTTGTCAGTTATTTAAACCGCCAGTGACCAGTTTTATGCAATGTACTAAACAAATGAGTCTATGAGTCTATGGATCCTGGATATTTATTGTTAACTACAAAGTCGATAGATCTCATATCCAAGATGAATGGTGATCCAAGATCCATATCCACACTTGGATGATAAGACTTGGATCCATACCCAAGTGATGGTGTCAACAAGGGTAGCAAATTCAAGGGAATCCAACCAAGAAACTCGGGATATCCCAATTTGAGAGGCTTTAACTGGGATACCAGATTCAGGGCCATGAGTCGAGATACCGTTGGGAATACCTCCACCAAACCCGAACGGGTCGATGAGTCTTGTTCGATTCTTAGGTAGGCTAGACGAGACGGTTGCGAAAGGTGATTATGCTGATGTTTTATCACGAGTAATGACAAACCAGCACGAACCATCATGAGTGTGCTTTGCCAAAAGAATTCCATCATGAATAGGGAGCGAAACAACCTTATTTTCCGTAAAGGTCACCAAGATCAGATGGAGGATTCTTGTGAACCCCAGCAAATGATGATTTCACTATGCTCTTATTGGCAACTTTTTGTTTACTGTGTCTGGGAAAGGACCTGTCTGGACAGGAGGCACTGTTCAGGAGTTTTGTCTGGTCCACTGGCTCGCTTTAGTGTTAAGAGCCGCAAATGCTGAAGCTGGAAAAACAGGAACCTCAGAATGTAATTTGACAACGAAGGTTGGTATGTTAATTGTCTCTGCACTAGATCGTATAAGTCTCGCTATAATATCAGAAACGGGCCATGAGCATTAACTCCTTTCCGTCGTGAAATTACTTCAGAAGGAAAGCTATTCTTGTAAAGAGGTTTTTAGCTTTATAATTATCCTAAAATTCGACCGTAAATTTAACGATCGAACAGCTGTCGTGCCCGCTGTCATTACTGTGCTTGATAAAAATCAAAACAGGACAACGGAAAAGACCAGTCCACTATTGTTCATCTGACATTTTCAAGAAGGGAAAATTCAATTAGTGATGGAGGTGAGGATACCCGTTCATCTGATCCCGGAAGTTCAAGGGAGACATTTCCTAGTCATTAAAATGACGCTTAAAACACGTAAATGCCCCTCCTCTGCTTGCTTGATCCGAATTTTGATTAGTTAAATGTGCCGGAACAGTTTTTTGCAACTTCACTGTGACAACTCTGAAATAGCCAAAATTCAAAAGCTGTTAGCATTGATTTCCAGGGGAATCAGATAATATTTTTTTAGCCGTTTTCTTTAGATTTGCGTTCCTTCCCATCACCGTCTCCATGAATAAATTTAATTTATGTTTACTTGCTAATCCTTTCTGAATTGAGTCTAAAAATGAGTTTTATTCCTGTCCTAATTTTATTTTCTTATTCTAGAACTGCCCCCATGGCCGACCGACGATGAGGCATTTGGTTGATGTTGGTATGTTGGACCTGTGAATAATTTTCTTTTTTAACTTTTTTTTTTACCCAATTCGAATTTAAAATAATTTCTTTATAAAGTCTACTTTATTCATTCGCCTAAGGATTTGCTCGTTGTCTGTACTTTTCTGCAGCAGGGTTGCGTTTTATCTCCAGTTATATGGGTCATTTTGATAGACTTTGTCTTAATGAACACGTCAAAGGGTATCGGACAGCATGGAATCAAATAGGAAATGTCTACGGATTGTTTTGGATACCTGTCTGCCTGACCGTATTCAAACAGTAAGTTGTACGAAAAAAGTGGTTCTGTCCCGCTTTCTTTGGGATGGCTAGGGCATGTTTTGTGGATGAAGAACTGTAAATTGCCAAAGATTGTCATTTTCGGCCGTCCATCTAGGGTCATATTTACCTTTTATGGACTACGTAACTTTGTAGGAATGAGTGCGCCATTGGGTGGTATTATACTTCACCTGCAACTTGGTAAAAAAAAGAAGCCAATTCTATGATGTATTAACTTTTATCATTTTTTTTTAGAGTTTTGGTTACTATTAGCCCGTGTCGCTCCTTCTTTACACTTCATTACCACGAACCGTTCAATATTAAATACTCTACATATCGATTGCTAGAATTATTAAGATTCAAAGATATTTCTGATTTTTTTTTTTTATTAATCAGTTAGCTCTCCTATACTTTTAATAAAGGTTTATGCACTCTAACTTCTTGAGCCTAGTAGGGTAGCCTCTTTTGCTAATTTATCGGCTTTTTTATTTCCGTCTATTTTGCGATGGCTGGGACACCACTGTATTTTTACTTTCATTTATTTACTTAACACTTTTCTGTCGGTCATGGTTTTCATAAAAGATTTATTACTATTCCCTTTTATTGTTTCGATTTCCAACTTACAATGCAAAAGAACTGCTTTATTGTTTTGTGGACATTCTCTATGGATTAGGTTTTTTCTATTACTGTCATTGCCGCATCTTAGATCGACACGCCTTCTCCAAGTCTATTTGTAATTGTCATGCTAATTTACTCTGATATTTCAGCATATCCAACTTTCTCTTCTATTTTGTTGTATCTGTGAAATATTCTTGAAACAATTTGAATTTTTTGTACAGCAGAAAACAGCAGCTTAGCATAGTTCCACAGAATAAATTTTCCAAGCTTATGGGGTGTGCAGTTTACTTATTTCCTGGTTGTCATGGTTAACTTCATATGCTATTTTCAAAGCATTCTATTGCAAGCTTTTTAATGTCAATAAAAATTGTTGCAGGAATATCACCTTTGTCGAGGGCGTCATGAACAAACTGAGTCATTGCCATAATAGCATGCTCAGTAGAGTGAGACTTCCGGAACCCAAATTGCATCGGACTAAAAAATTTAGATTTCATTAGAAAGCTGACTATACGGTTATATAGGCACTTTTCAAACAACTTCCCAAAAGTAGACAGGATCGAAATCGGCCGATAGTTTATTGGGTTCTTCGGGTCTCCTCCTTTATACAAAGAGATAATTCTTGCAGACTTGAAACAAGAAGGAAATCTTCCGGTTTTAAAACAGAGGTTGAACACATGGGAAAGCGGGTTTACAATATTTGGTGCTATGCACTTAATCAGATCAGTCGATGACCCATCGATTCCTTCCGAAGATCCATTCTTTAAAAGGTTTGTTGTAAGTAAAAGTTCATCTGGGGTTACAGGAATAAGAAAAAAGGAGCAATTGTGAGACGGGGGTAGATATGATTGAAAGTCCTCTCCAGTTTCATTATCCAGATGACGGGCCAGGTTGTTTCCAGCAGTTGACGCGGTTTCCTCGCCAATTTTCGCAAAGTGTATATTTAATGCATTGATAACTTCCACTTTCCCTGTAGCTAGTTTAGTTCCATCTTCAGCTATTAATTCATCAGGAAGATCATGGGTCTTATGCTTTCCTAAGCACTTATTAATTATTTCCCATGTCTTCTTGGGGGACCCTTCTGCTTCAACAAATGCTTCGGCGAAGTAATGACTTTTTCCTGATCTTAAAATTTTTGTTAAATAATTTTTGTATCTGCGAAATTCAGCTAATTTAACTTCAGATGGATGCATTAAGTATGCCTTATATAACAGATTCTTATTTTTTATTTATACCAGCAATCCAGGAGATATCCAAGGCTTAATCGTCTTTATACTATTTCTTCTTGATATTTGGCTTAGAGGGAAAGCATTATTGAAACAACGTTTAAACTGATTCACAAAAAAATCAGCAGCAAAATCAGGGTTCGAAGACTCTAAACAAGAAGAAAAATCACTTGAAGAAAGCAATACTTTAAGTTTACTTAAGGAGTTTCTATTAGTCATCCTCATTTTTCTTTTAGTAGGCCTATTAAACTCTGTAATCAAGTGAAGGTCGGTCACTAGCATCAAATGGTCTGAAAAATCTTCAATAACCACATCACTAGACTTTAGTTCCAGATTCGTAAACAAATTATCAATAAGGGAAGCAGAATCTTTCGTTATTCTTGTTGGGACTCCATAAGCTGGTAAGAGACCACCGGATAAGCAAACTGATAACAAGTCAGCCCCGTCAGAAGATATTCCGTTGAAATTACCACTTGAATTATTAGAATTATATAAATCAATATTAAAGTCACCCATGATAACTATTTTTGGATACTTTTTCGAAGCAACAAGCACAAAATCATCAAAAAGTTCCATGAATTTTGAAGCAGGAGAACTTGGAGGCCGGTTAAAAACAACAAAAAATTTTAATACCATTTACATCTATCTTAACTGCCAAAAATTCAAACGCCATTTCAAGATATAGGTGATCAAATTCACTCACCAGATCTGACTGAATTGTTGATTTAATGAAAAAACCTACCCCTCCCTGTTTTTTATTGATCCGATTCTTATGGAAAAAAAGTATAATCCTGTTTATTAATAAATGTCTTTGTCGAATCATTTAAAAATGTTTCACAAGAGGCGAAGACATCTATATTATGACGAGAAATAAACAGGGATATCAAAAATATTTAGTAACCCGCGACAGTTCAAAAATGCCATTCTAAAATTAGCGCCTTTATTTAAAACTTGGGTGGGGAGTAGATATTTATTTTTTGGGATAGAATGAACCATCATATCAAAAACATCGTCATCTTTGCATAAATTCTCAAATATTTTACCTAAATCTAGGGGGAGCTCCTCAAAATTACGAATTCTATCATCCATTATCTCGATGCTGGGTATACTTATTGACAAAAAGTGACTTACCAACCACACGGAGAGTCAAAGGAGACACAATTGTAACCAGAACTTCATCTGAAAGAGACAAACATAAACAAAAAACTAGAACTTTATAACATGAAAACTTTATATAAGAAAAATCAGGAAAAGTGTGGCACAAAGTAAAGAAATTAAATATAACAGTTTTGATAACAAAAATAAAACGAAGTAAGAAAAAACCACATACTACTCATTATGATACTTTTGCGAACGGGCCTCCGAAAATAAGATAATCATAATCCTCAAACAATCATAAATTATCAACTAACTTAACAACCAGAGCACTTAACACAAAATAAACAAAATACTCCACAATATCTTATAAATCTAAACCAAGATTACTACTATCCTATTCAGTTATTGATCGGCTCTCTCCCATATCACCGAACCATTTTTTTTATCTCAAGCCATACATGGGTTCCTTTATTTTTAACCCGAGAAGCAATAATCATTCCAGACTCCTTCATCTCTTTTGCTTTAGTGACGAATCCTGTGCGTAAAGCGTTAAGTGCTGGAGGAAGGTCCGTGCAAATTTTTATTCCAGAGCCCTTAAGCTTGGATACGTTTTGCATAACTAGATAAGCTTCAGCTTCATTCCGGAGCCTAATTAGCACTGGATTAACTGCCGGTTTACATGTCTGACTTTGATTACGGCGTCTATTCGTTATATTGACAGTTTTTCCTCCTAAGCGGTAACATTTGTTAATTGACACAGATGGCTCAATTTTTAAGGTATTCTTAAGTAGATCTTTCACTTGAGCTTCAAGGGATTGATTCGGATTAATATCTGTCGGTAAGCCGTGTATGATCGAGTTCGAACTTCTTTCCTTTACTTCAATTAGTAGCATTTGACGCTCGAGCAACGAGTTCTTCTGCTTTTGCTCTTCCAGTGACCTTTCTAATTCGGCTATTTTTCTATGTCTTTCTAAAGCCTCATTCTTTAACTCCTGTATTTCAGAAGACAAATTGTTAACTGCAGTTATTAAATCACCCTGCTTACTAAGTAGTCGGTCTAATTTTTCGTTTTGGAACTCATTAGCTTGGTCGAACTTGTCTTGGGATACTGGAATATTCATTATATAATTTGGCGATATGCCTGAACACAATTTTTTTTTTAAACATCATTAAACAAGACTTACTCGCAAGGGGGGTGATTGACTACTCCTTGAAAAATCCAAAAAACGTGTTGTTGAAAGAAAAACTTCTGTTAAATAAATTCCTCAGATGACAGTTCAGGTATCCAGTAATTGCGAAATTTTAATCCTTTCATTCACTCAAATGTTTTTCGATTAGGATAGCTATCTATTTCATATTCTGGTCTTCACAGTCCAGGAGCTAGATTCATACTGTAGACGTGATTTCAAGTAGAAATAGGGTATTTTCATAAGGGGATTTTTTAAGCATAACGCCTATTATTGCTACGAAATAAAAAAGTTGTTATCCGGGTTGCAGCGGTAGAAAGCAACCTAGTAAGAGACGATCACGTCCAATGTTAAGAAATACAATTACACATAACTCCTAAAAATAGAATCAGATCAGAATAACAGCATAGGATTAGAACCGCCTTGTCTAAAACCCCTATGTAGGAAACTTTCTGTCCTTTGGCTTGAACAACAAGGGAAATATATTGACTTGAAAATCAAGAAAAGTGGCAGCTACTACAGCATTCTGCCTGAACGGCATCTTTTTTTTTTCTTTTTTTTTTTTTTTTTTTTAGTATGGCACTGGAACATCGTAGAGAGTTGTTCAATCGATCATTTTAAAGGAAATTAATGGGAAATCATTTAAAAAATAAATTATTGATTAAATTATTTGTTTTAATTACCTTTCGTAATTAAAACGAACAATTTTTAAAACAAAATTAGTTTTTCTACGAAAAACTGCATATTTCATGTTAAAGACTGATCAATGCTGTAATAATCATAGGTTGTACCCAGGTCGTCTCTTACTATTCCAATTCTCAAAGAGCGCCATTGGAGCGGCAATACCTGCTATTATTAAAATTATTGTAACCATCGTTGTGTCCTAACTTACATCTGTAAGGAAGAACCAACGATATAAATAAGGAAACACAGGCATATAAATTTTACCTCAGATGCTAACATTTGATCAAGCTTACTTGTCTCACCAAGCTTTAATCTGATGCTGTACAAATACCCTTTCTAGAAATAATTGCCCCCTCCATTTGAAATCGATTGGGTCCCTTTTAAAGCAGAATCATCGCTACGTTCCTAATATGGACGCATTACTGAGGATTCTCAAAGATTATATGAAGGGGAAGGTATTGAATAGTCTACCTCAATGTTTAAATGTTCTGATTAAACGAAGATCAATTTTCTTGTAGAATAGCCAAAAAGTAGAATAGCCAAGGCCCAGGGTTTTTTTTTCACAGTTGAAAAAAGTTTGGAAGAATAGGAAGATAGTTCTGCGACCCAAGATCAGAATATTGGAAGCTACAGTGACGTCAGTGGTCAAATCTGGTTCTGAAGCATGGTTGCTTCGGAAAACAGAGGAAGATTTGCAAGAAGTTGTCGAGAGAAATTGCCTATCGATTGTTTTGGGTACCCAACTGACTGACCGTATTTCAGGCAGTAGGCTGTGCGAAGGGAATAATGAGAGAGACATTGACATGGCTACGGCACGTTCTGTGGATGAAAGATTACTTTTAAGACCAACGGTGAATGCTGTTACAATTCCTGAATCAGCTAGAAATGGCAATTTTTTGTCAATTGACAGTTTTTCTAAAGATATTTTTTAATTTTGATTAAGTATATAAAAGGGTGTAATCATGTTGCCTTGACAAGTTTAAGTTGGTAATTCGTAATGGTGTCAAGAGAGCAAGCTAGACGGAAGAAAAATCAAGAAATGCATTACATCCGAGAAACTAAAATATCTGTTGAAAAAATAGCACACACATTAAAGGTAGACAAAGATTTTGAAAAAGCTATTAGTTGAGACGATGGGAGCAGTGAAAATGTTAAAAGTAGAATAGCCAAGGCTCAGGGTCTTTTTTCACAGTTAAAATTTTTTTGGAAGAATAGGAAGATAAGTCTGCAAACCAAGTTTAGAATATTGGAAGCTATAGTGATGACAGTGTTCAAATATGGCTCTGAAGCATAGGCACTCCGAAAATCGGATGAAGGTTTGCTAGATGTTTTCCAGAGAAATTGC
The DNA here is from genome assembly GCA_029168905.1 of Artemia sp. Kazakhstan ARC1039. Classification (NCBI taxonomy): domain Eukaryota; kingdom Metazoa; phylum Arthropoda; class Branchiopoda; order Anostraca; family Artemiidae; genus Artemia; species Artemia sp. Kazakhstan ARC1039. The sequence goes on along the minus strand of JAQQPU010001735.1, from coordinate 34,157 downwards.
CTGCGGATTGTTCTAGGTACCCGGCTGACTGACCGTATTTCAGACAGTAGTCAGTACGAATGGTTCAATCCCGCTTTCTAGGGCTATAATGAGAGAAAGATTGAGATGACTAGGGCACGTTCTGTGGATGACAGATTGCCGAAGATTGTCCTTTTCGGCCAACCGTCTAGGGCTAAACGGAAACCAGGTCGTCCGCGGTTGGGGTGGGAGGATGTCATATAGAAAGATTTAAAGAAAATGGGAACTTCCTGGGAGGTTGTAAAGAGGGAGATATTGAATAGATTGGGATGGAGGAGGAGCGTGTGTAGCTCTGTTGGCCTCAGACGACTTGGTGCTGCGCTGAGTTGTTAGTAGTAGTAGTTAATATTTCCAAGGGAGAGATGAAAGGAGGAGGAGGTAGAAATTGATATATAATCCCGAGGGCCGTATCCAGGACTTTTGTTTGAGGGAGGGTGTATTTTTTCGGGGGAGGGGGGTGAAAAACTCTAAAATACAAAAAATTTGTGTTTTATGCATTTTCATTAAGTTTTACTTTGTTGGACAAACATTGCCAATCCTCATTGGGCCTTCAGGTAAATACAGAATAAGTTCTAAGGAAGAGGAGTGGGAGGTAGAAATTGATATTTAATCCCTCTTGATTTCTGGGAATATTTCTGGTCTACGCTGGTATTATAAAAGTAAAGAGTGACATTAAACCCCCAAATGAGCAGAATTTATTCCGTGTTGGGGGGGGGGGTCCCCTTCCTCATCCCCACCTCCACTTAATGGTCGTAGAAACTTCGGAGGATGTTAATTCAAACAGAAATTGAGAATTCTAGTCCTTTTTTTTATCAGTAGAAAGTGATTGGAGACAAACCAACCCCTATCCCAAAGCTATTTTTGATATCTGGTCCTTTTGTAACCCCTTTGGAAATATGATCGACATTTTGAGGTACCTATTTTGTACTTTCTCTTTGCCTGCTAAATTTTCTTTGGGGTATTTTCCGGGGGGGATTTTTCGGGGGGAGGGGTAAATGCCTAGACCTCCTTTAACATTCAACTATATAAAAACCTCCGCGAAAATACCGGCAGTGCTTGCCCCCCCTTCCCCCCACCGTGCGTACGGTTAAACCCTGATGGTGCTCATGAATTGTATACTTTCTATTGTCACATTATGCTCCAATCCAAACGAAAAATACGTATAGACTCTTTTGCTTTTGTGCTGCCAAGCATTGATAAATCCATTTATTTTTCATTGCGACGGACTACTAAACACAGCTTCAATGTCTATTTTTAAGTAAATGGCGACGTACTATTTTCAAAAACTTCTCATTTTAACTACCGATGCGAAGTCTCAGAAAAGAAGAAAAAATTATTAGGTAAAACATCAAACCATTTGTGTTAATGAAGGGTAAGATGAGTGAACTTCTGTGAATCTGTTGCTAGAACTCAAAGAATTTTCAACACACTATACACATCAGAAGCATGAACGTGGGTATTTCTACATTCGTACCCCCTTTCCCAACAACAGCCTTGTCCAGAATTACATAACTAAATAAAATAACTAAATAACGAACAGCTTTATTGTGGTAGCTTTCCTTTTGTTTTAAAGGTACAGTAAAAAAGCATGTTACGCACTACTCCGGCTGTATCAGTGGAACTGTATTAAACTCGATAATGTAAACTTTAACAGTCCAAGTGAAGCCATTCAGAAACTAGGAAATATCCGGGTTTTTTGTAAACCGCGCAGTCAGCGCCACATTCGTCTATAACCATACACAGTCCTTTCAAAATGTACGGTATTATAAATAGTTATGAAAGCTTTAATTTGCTGAGTTGTTTCATTTAAGTATTACTAAAGTCTGTAAAGCACTGAATTTTTACTTACTAGTCGTTGGAAAAGAGGTCAGTGGGTCTCTCGGGGGAGGGGGGGGGGGGCGGTAGACCTTAATAAAATGCAAATATTAAGCCTGAATTCTCTAGCTTTCAGTGACAAGACCTCAAATAAGTATGGAACGGAGCTTGCCGCAGAGGAATAATTTTATAATAAGAATGCAATATGGGCACTGAGTGAATAAAGAGCTCTCTGTTTCTATTATGAAAATATTTTGAGCATAAAATAAAAAACCGCATTCATATCTTTACTTAACCAGAGACAAGTGGTGTGGGTCATTTCTTCAGAACCTTACTCCGAAAACTCCCCCTTGACAATCTTAAAAGTCCTCTCCAATATCTGTTTTTGGTATTACAATAAAGAACGAACTGTAGCCCATAGTAACTGAAATTTTACAATTAACAATTTTTAATTCAAACATGAAAAACGCCCGAAAATTTAAACATTAATTTTGGTTTTGTTTTATAATTAACAACAAACGCTAGCTCATAGTAGCTAAAATATTAATCAATAGTAGTAGACTAGGCTTTAGTGGCAGTATCACTTTATAAAGAGGATACCATAATGTCATACCGACTTTGCCTTTAAGATTGAAGCCATTTGTTGAATAATGCAACTTGTTCTCTTGAGAATTAATATCGTACTGCATCTTTCTTGGAATATCCTTTTGAATGAATGCAATCATTCCACAGTTCTTGAAAAAAAACTATATGACGCTATTCGCAAATTAATTGTCTAATTTGAAAGATTAAGAGAAACAAGATGTTGAATGACGTCATGACAAGAGTCTATTCTGGCTGCAAACCAGGCGTATTTAATGACGTCATCTCATGCACATAAATGACGTCGCCTAATGCATATAAGCGACGGTTTCAGGTAATTTTTACTATTAGTATTGTATATACCGCAAAGCAAACAAGATATCATCTTAACTGAACTTCAAAAAGAAATAACAAATTTTATGAAGAAAAAAGATACAAGGCTTCCTGTTGAAGAGAAGAGCACAGTAGTGAAGAAAAGGAATGTCTCTGAATCTACAAGACTTTCCAAATTGGAACCTGAGGTTAAAAAGTTGCCTTTGGGAAATCACAATTCAGCTCAGATGGACAAAAAGACCATCAGTTTTTCAAAAATTAAAAAGATGGCTGGTAGTAAACGGATTGATTCATTCGAAAAACTCGAAAAAGAGCTTGCCACAATTGCCAACACACTATCAAAATTTTACAGATCTCCAGAAATGAAGAAAGCAGTAAGAGCACGGTCGGAAGTAATGGATTGTATCCGACGCACAAACTCACTTACAGAAAAATTGAGAATATACCAAAGCCAAATTGGCAGAATGGATTTAGGTGGAATTTTATCCAGCTTTTACTATCAAATGGATAAAATAAGTTCAACCATGACAAACTTGGAACACAAAGCAACGGAAAACTTATCTCAGTCTGAGAAAGCGTGGCTTGATGCTAAGAAAGTTGTTGAAACTAAGAGGGAAAAAGTTAGTGAAGAGGTTCAGCAAAAGGATTGCCTTGTGAAAGTTCAAGTTCCATTTATTTCCATCGTGAAGTCAGATAATTTTTCTGGTGATAGCTTGAATCCCATGTTTTTTGTGAATGCAGTCCTCCCTGATATTATTCATTGTTTTACAAGCGTTTTAAAGGATGCTTTTGCTCGTTATCAGAAAATCAAATTTTCACTTGGTCAATTTAAATTTGTCACTGAGACTGATGAGCATGATTTGCAAATCCAGCAAGCTGTCCAGACAAAAAACGAAGACCCTGCTATGCTGATTGCTGCTGAATTTGAAATACTTCAGCAAGTTGTAGTTCACTCCCATCAGGTTACAGACGGCCAAAAAATTTCAAAGTCGAATGGCAGCGTCGTTAGTCTTGTCGAAGCTACTGAAAGAGTGTCAGCAACAGCCTTGCGTTACTTCCTGTTGAGACAAAGTCTTCCCATTTCTGATAAGAATTTTAGCATGACACAATTGATCAGTGTTGCCAATCGTGACTTGGCGAATACTCTAGGGAATCTTTTAAGCCGTTGCACTGGTCCAGCAATTAACGTTGAACAAATTGTTCCGCCTATTTCTAAAGAAGGTATTTACGCACTTGGACAAGAAGGAGTATGTCTTTATAATAGCTTAGTTCAACTACCTGAACTGGTAGCCAAACGTTTTGATGATTTTGATTTTTCTTTGGGGCTGCTAGACATAATATTGATATTGAATTGCGCCAATCGTGTTATGCAGTCAACAAAGCCATGGGAAATGAAAAAACAAAATAGAATGGACGAAGTTTATATAATCTTAGGAGCTTGTATTGAAACACTTCGTGTTGTTGGAATAATGTTGCAGCCAATTGTTCCGTCGCTATCAAGCAAGCTGCTTGATCGGCTAAATGTATCTGTTGAGAAAAGAACATGGAATCATGCTGTTTTCATTGAACGAGTAGAAAAGCGGCCACTCGGCTCACACCAGTCAGTTCTATTTAAGAGAATGGTCGAATTTAAGGCCAATGCTGCTGCAAAAAATAAGCCAGATGCTACTACCGCCCATAGACTAAATAAGGAGAAAGTAAAAGTGAAGCAGGAGAAAGGATTATCAAAAAAAGAGAAAAAGGAAATAAAACATAATCGGAAGAGAACCCTCCACGTGTTGTAAAGGCACCAACGATAAAAATTTCACACTTCGTTGTTACTTTCAATTTTTATAATTATTTTAAAATTATTGAGAGTCAATCAAATATGAAATTATACCACCCAAAGAAGCAAATTTTTCAAAGATACATGTGTTATAATATCTTGTCATTGATACATATGTTACATCATTTTGTATATGAAGATGCAGGTTTCTCAAACATTGTATTTTACTTTAACATTATATTTTGTTACTTACAAAATCATTAAACATGTCGACATTACGTCATATTCTTCTCGCTTTGTAGTTTTATGAATTTATACGATTATAAGGTTTTAGCCTATTAGGGATATAAAGATGTATTTATTTAGAGATATAAATTCTTATTTGTAAGGAAGAACCAACAATATAATAAGGAAACATAGGCATATAAATTTTGCCTCAGATGCTAACATTTGATCAAGCTTAATTGTTTCATCAAGCTTTAATCTGATGCTTTAAAAATACCCTTTCTACAAATAACTGTCCCCTCCCATTTGAAATCAATCGGACCCCTTTTAAAGCAGAATCATCCCTACGTTCTTAATATGGACGCATTACTGAGGATTCTCAAAGATTATATGAAGCTGAAGGTATTGAATAGTCTACCTCAATGTTTGAATGTTCTGATTAAACGATGATCAATTCTCTTGCGGTGTTTGTATTTTATGCTTAGTAAAGGTACTCAGGTGTTTGAATTTGTTTCTAAAACAGGGTGGACAAGCTTTTTAAGTAGCAAGGGGAGAGGATCGAAAAGATCGATCAAGTGGACAGCTTCACTTACCTTGGTATCCAGTTTGCATTATTTGTAAAGACGATGATTGCAGTGACGATGTTAAAAGTAGAATAGCCAAGGTCCAGGTTGTTTTTCATAGTTGAAAAAACTTTGGAAGAATGGGAAGTTAATTCTGTAATCTAAGATTAGAATATTGGAAACTACAGTGATAACAGTTATCAAATATGGTTCTGAAGCATGGATGCTTCGAAAAACAGAGGAAGATTTGCTAGAAGTTGTCCAGGGAAATTGTATATCGATTTTTTTGTGTACCCGAGTGACTGACCGTATTTCAAACAGTAGGCTGTGCGAAAATTGTGGTACAATTCCGGTTCCTAGAGGAATAATGAGATAGAGATTAACATGGCTAGGACACGTTCTGCGGATGAAGGAGCACGGAAGCAGGTCTCCTTAGTTGGGGTGGGAGGATGTTGTAAGGAGAGATTTGAAGAAAATGGAAGCTTTCTGGGAGGGTGTACAGAGAAACATTAAGAAAGCATTAAAAAACATTACAAAAAAATAATAAAAATGCGATTTTTATTGCAAAAAAGTAGTTTGAAAAAATTGGTATCGAAGATTCAGTTATAAAAACAGAGTATTAACAAAATACACATCATACTAAAGTGAATTTCCCCATCTCGTGATTACTGGCGGGGGGGGGGGGTAGCGATAAGTCAGGATAAAGCTCTTTAAACATGTTAATTCGAATATGGGCTTTTAAAAATACTGTTTTTAACACTTGATATTAAAGAATCAACATCAGGAAGCTGAAGTCGGTGGAGTGCATGTACGAGGAAAGTTAAATGGATCATATTCGGGTAGAATACCCTTGATGCCTTTCCCGCTTTCACCATGAGCAGTGTCTGACATGAAAAAAAAAAATTCGTGCAACACACCATTTGGCCAAAGAAGACTCATCGAACCATTGAAAAACGAGCAACAGTTGTATGGCTACACTTTTGCCGAAAACTTCACGGTTTAAAAGAAATTGATGTGAAGTTGAATTGGCGCTTAGTCTTCCAACTATTAAATTGGCAATGTATCCTCCTTCAGTATCAGTTGTTTCATCAACTGAAACCCAAATAGGGTCATCCGCAACATTACCTCAAATTTTAGCAAAAATTTTTATATAAACAATTTGTAAATAATTTTTTTCTTAATGTGCTTTCATCAGAGATTTTTTTTCCTGATTAGCGTTCTAAAAAACTCTTAAATCTGGGTCACTGACTTTTTGAAAGGGGGTGTCTGACCTAATCAATACGCAACATAAATCTGTATTAAATGAAGACTCACATGCTGCACCAGATGGAGAAGCCGATATAAGAGTCTGTTGAGGGTCTGATCGTCTTTCCTTGTTCCCCTTATTTTTAGCTGTAGCAATATGTTGAATAACTTGAAAACGCTGTGAAGTAGATACCGCTGTATCACAGCACGAACAATATAATACGGAAAAATCGCTTTTAAATGTTTCATCAGGGAACTCCAGCAGATACTTCTTCACTAGGTCCGATTTTATAGTTGGTATTTTAGGCATTTTTATCCCTGCGCTACAGGCTTGACATTACGCACGTATAATGCGTTTTTGACTATATGGCACTAACAAAAAAACTCCGCACACGGATGTTGAAGTGTTACTGTGAATAATGGAATAAAAACAATCGGACTAGGGTGGCTCAATGTTTGAATTGCTCCCAAATTTGGATTGGTAAAATTCGTAATTTTATGTAATTCAACAGTTTGAAAAGAATTAATAATTACTTTTTGTATTTGAAGTTTCTCCCCCCCCCCTTCAAAAAAAAAGCACTGGGTGCACCTCTGTTTCCATTGGTATAAAACGAAAGTGCAAGAAAAAAGAAGAAAATCATGCTAGTGACCATTATATTAAATCCAATTACATCAGTGTCTTGCCAAAAACTTATGAAAGGATAAAAACAAAATTTATAAAATACCCAAGTAGTCTTCAACGCTACTTCTTTTTTAATGTTAAGACAATACCTGCGTCAGTAAAACTACGTCACTACGATGTGTGTGTGATTTCTTAATTATCAATTCTATTTATAACCAGATTAGTGCCTTTTCATCTATGTAAATAGATTTCTTTTCAAAACGTTCTTAATTTTAAGATAAAATGGCAATCTGGTTCTTAGTTAACCAACTGAATTAGGCTCAAGGGTGTTTCCAATATTTTTGCTCGGGGTGGGGGGCAAAAAAATCTTTATAAAACGCATCAAAAATTAGTTTAAATGCATTTTTGCTACTTTTTTAGGGGTCAGACATTGTTTTTGGGGGTAGGGGGTCAGACCCGGTAACTCCCTCCCCTCTGAATACTGCCTTGATTAGGCTTACTTCAAATGAATGGGACTTTATTAGTTGATTTTCAATACCCTGAATTTTTCTTTACTTCATTATCTAGAACTTTTAATTGCATGTTTTTTTAAAAGGAAGAGTTTTAGTTTATGATGAACATTTTTGTATTTAAGGGAGGGGGCGCATTTTAGTTTCAGAAAACTTTCCAACCGTCAATGTATTTAATTTACTGTTAAAATGGCTTCTATTCAATAGAGTTTAGTTTAATATTTAGTTTTATTAATAGGAAAATAAAACTAAATCTTTTGCTGGTTGGGAAATGTGTAGCCGACACAAATATAATCCTGTCTTTAATTAAGTAGAAACTCAGCTTTTAATATAAAGACAAATCATCCTAATATGCTCTTTTTTTCAATTTCTGTTTTGATGTATATTCAGTTTCTCAGTCTTGACTGCAAGGTGAATAATCCAGTTTTACACTATTGTTATTCATTATTCATAGGATATTTCAAAAGTCTGTACAACAGTGAATATTTCTATCCATTAGTCTGCGCTGGACTGTAGGAAAAGTTGTGTACTGACGAAAATTTGCAATTTTGGACTGCTCATTTGTTGGGATTCGCAATATCATTGACAACTTAAATTGAGAATCTATATTTTCAGTAAATAAGCCCTCAAATCTAAGCGTTGTTGCTACCCTTTATAATATTACTATTGTTACTAAGAAATTAATCCTTTTGGGTTTTCCTTTAATTGTCAATGCTAATATCTGGACTAGTATAAGTTATGAACTTTTACCTTTGATGAACAAGTTTTATCGATTTCTTTGATTAGCGTCCTCATCCCGCCCCCTTCTCCGAATAAAGCTTTAAATTTATGTCTGCTTACTCATCCTTTTTTTAAAAAAAAGTATAAAGAGGAATATATACTCTTCTAATTTTTTCCTCTCATTCGGGAACTGCCCCCATGGCCGGCCACCATGTGACATGCGATTGATTTTGGCATGTTGGAATTGTACATAGCTTCTTTTTTTTAATGCTTTTCAGTTTAAATAAAAATCTAGTAAAAATTCTACTTCATTTATTCATCGAAGAATTTGCTTATTGTATTAAGCCTCGTCTTGACTGATATCATTCGCCCTGTTGGCAGCAGGGTTGGCTTTGATTGGACAGCCAATCAAAGCCATTGAAATTTTTAAATGCTGTCATATCATACTGACTGCCCAATCATAGCCGGCTGTCCAAAAATGATCCACCTCCAAAAGTACTGCTGGTAGGGTGAATGATGTCGATCAAGACGAGGCTTTATATTTTTCTAGTGTATCTCATGTATTTTTAACTCGTTCCTGACATCTTATACACAAATACCCGTCTTGTACTTAGTCTTACCTGGGGAATAATGGCCAGGAGTATTAACTTTATTACCCAATACTGACACTTACGTGAGGAAACTAACTTTTATTGTTTCGTGTAATATTTTAAATATTTTCACCATAATTTGCCTTTCTATCTGTTTTGAAAGACTTGACCTTTCCTTTTCTTTCTAACTAAATGCATGTGTATGTGCCTCATCTAATACGCCATGAGCTTTCTATTCGAGCTTATAAAGAACAATTCAGAGACTCGTCAGCAAATTGTTGCCGCAAACAAGTCACTGTATAAAATATGATTCGACAGTTCGCCATCGAAAATACTGTATAAATCTGTTTATCGTTTAGCCCAACAAGGACAATCTTTGGTAATCTGTCATCCTTTATCTGCAGAACGTGTCCTAGCGATCTCAACCTTTCTGCCATTATAACCCTAGAAAGCAGGATTGAACCACATTTTTCGTGCAGCTTACTGTTTGAGATACTGTCAGTCAGTCGGGTACCCAAAACAACACGTAGGCAATTTCTCTGGAAAACATCTATCAAATCCTCCTTCGGTTTTGGAGCGCCAACGCTTCAGAACCATACTTGACCGATGTCATTACTGTAGCTTCCAATGTTCTGATCTTGGTTCGCAGACTTACCTTCCTATTTTCCCAACTGTGAAAACACTCCCTGGCCTAGGCTATTCTACTTTTAACGTCTTCACTGCACCCACCATCTTTACCTGATAATACTGCCTAGGTAAGCCAAACCATCCACTTGATTGATCTTTTCGTTACCCAACATCACCTTTTCACCTTTACTTATTCCCAGTCTTAGCGACCAAGTATTCTTGACATTAATTTTCATGCCTATTCTTGCACCCTGAACTCGCAAAACCTCTAGAAGTTCATTCATTTGCAAACATTTTCATTTGGGATGCTTAAATCAGCAGCATAATCTAAGTCTAGGAGAGTTTTACTTCCCCGTTTGATTCCGTGTTCTCCCATTGCCTTTGCTGTGCTCCTTACTACATAGTCGTTCAATATGCCCCATATAAATGGAGCTAGATTGCAACCCTGCTTAACTCCTGATTTTTTACGAAACCAGCTGCTAACCTCATTTCCTACCTCATTTCCTAAGTAATGTTATTCTCGTACATAACCCTAATCACTTTAATGTCTTTGTCTGGTATACCACACAAGGATAGGACCTTTGCCAAAGCTCTTCTATCAGCCTTCTGCTTTTGTCTCCTAAACTTTTGGAAAAAGAAAGATATTTAAGCTATTACGCTTTTAGGCAAAAAATTTCTATCCATGGGATGCAATATTCTAAAGGTGAACACATTCACCAGTATAATACGATAATATCAAAGCACAAAATGTGCATGTTTTCCAGGTATAAATAACTTCAAGCAATAAAATAAAATATTAAAAATTAATGAACAGGGTTAAATGATTATTCTTTGTTCTCAATATGCTACTAATTCTGGTAATACGTTCCATTAATTTCAGTGCATGTAGGTACATGTGCTCAGCTGTTAGTGACTCCACGAAAAATGTTATAGTAGTAATATCTAAAGAGTCGGTGAGCTAAAATTACAGCTTTCCATCAGTACACAACTTTTCCTATTTATAGCTTCCCAGTAGCTATAAATAGGATAAATAGGATATGCCTCATTTTGGCATAAGGTGAAATGTATTTTCTTAGTTTCAGTCTTATTTGAATGATAGGTTAATTTCTGTTGATCCACTTTTCCGTTCACCCTAACAGGTGAATTTCGGCGTCCCACAGGGATCAGTTTTAGGGCCTGTGCTATTTTGGTTTATGTAAGTGATCTTTTTTATGCAGTAAAAATGCAGAAACTTTGTAACTGCTGTAGACTTTGTCATCCTAAGCCTTCCCTTGCCCATAGTGGTAACTGTAGTTCGCCTTCTTCTGATGTCCTTGTTTGTTTTGCTGATGACAGCACGCTTTGCACTTCGGGAAATTGTGAATCAGAGCTTGGATTAAGTTTGGAAAATTTGTTTGAGAGAGTAATTTCATGGCTTGATGCTAATCATCTTACCCTGTATTTTTTTAAGTTCAGTTTATTTTCATTTTTTCACTTGTTTCTCAGATTTATCCAGCTTTCCGAAATTCACCAGCCAAATGAGATAATTCATAGATTTAAAGATCGATATGTTCTTTTTTTGGGAATTCTTGTTCATGAAAACCTATCTTTCAAGCGTCACTTTGATTTGGTTAAAATGAAGATATGCAGAAGTCTCGGTATTATAAGGAAACTTACATACTTTTCCTGGATCAATTTGAAAATCCCTTTTCACTGCTTGAGCTAATTTTACGTTTCTTAGTGTCCAATAGTATGGATGGCAACCTTTCGTTCACTGTTGAAACCACTTTCTAAGGCTTACAATAAAGCTAGAAAAGAAACCTCATTCAGGGAACTAATCGTTCAGGAGTTATCCCGTTACTTGATCTCGAGTCACTTTACATTCTTTCGTGTGCATGTTTTACTTTTTCTCAGCTTCATGGTGACCTCCCCCGGCCCTTAAGTGTTCCGCCATCTTTTACCTCTGATCGGAATAATTATAATCTTCACAATACAAAAAATCCTAGTCTAGTTTCCTTTTACTCCTTGTGTAAGGTCAGATTTTAATCCTTTAATGGCGAGTCATATTGTATGGATTAAGTTGCCTGAATCAGCTCGAAGGTACCATTCATTCGGTTTGTTCAAAAAATTGTTAAAAATTCTTTGGCTTCTTAGAAATTATTTTATCTATTTCTTTAGTCTTTATTATTTTATTGGAGTCTATTTAATCTACTTAATTATTTTAGCCTATTCAATCTATTTAGTTTTGTTTTCTATAGTTTTATTTTATTTACATTTTTTCTTCTCCTTTTCGCTCTTCACTCTGTGAATAAGTGATTGTTTAATTTTCTTTTTTTCTGAGTAAGTGACTCGTTTGTCTTCCCCCTTCTTTACAGGCCAATGAGCCTTTAGGGGAATAGGAAAATCTAGTAGTATATGTGTAATTCATGATGAATGAATCTTATCTTAAGTATAGGGGACTCAACTACCGTCACTTAGCCCTTAACCTTTCCCAGAAAAATTTGGCCTATACCGATTAAAGAGCTTGAGTTTTCCATAAGAGTTAGTGATGATCACAAATTGCAGACCAGATTGCTAAGAGAAGGGGCATACATGATCGATGTGTTGAGATAAATTTTTCTGGCTACTCTGAGCTCCGACGAGTTACTAGTAACATTGGTTGCAACACAAACTGTGAAGAATGATGCCATAAACTTGACTCTGTAAAACATAAATTGTGTCGTTGGGTGGACTCCTAGATTTTGACCTATTCGGTGGATATTGACAGCAAAATATGACCCATTTAAGGGATTGTCTATGAACAGCTTGATAAACGATAGAGCATATCATTTAAACCAGGATGGCCGAGAGGAACAGAGATATCAGAGAGATTGTGTAACTGTTAACCGAATGTTTAAGCGATCAAATCAATGGTCCATAAAGGTAGCGAAAAAAAATATCACCAGACATGTCTCCGGGTTTGACTTTAGTCTATCAATCTCCTGATGAAAATGAAAAACCCAAAATACCTCTGTTATTTTTTAGCATTAATCCTTAATTTTGAGAATATCAACAAATATGAGATTTATTCAACCGCTTTGACGCTGAAGCATAAAAAATATCACTTGGTCGACTTGGCTTCTGTGCTTAACCTCGTTGAGGAACAACATAGGGCTATTGAAACTTTGTCGTTATCATTATATTCTGCCGCTAACACTATTTTTTGTTTTCATAAACCAGTGCTTTGTTTATTTTTGGGTTTGTTTTGTGACTTTATTTACTTATCTCCTTTACTTACTTGTACTGGCGGCAGGACCAGACGTTTTTGCCTCACCTGGCATCTGAAATTCACATGCTTTGTGGGAATTTGTTTAACCGTAAGCTCCCCAGACTCTTTGATTTTGAGGCAATTAACTAAATAATAATAACAGTTGAGTACATGTACATAAAATCATTTGGTGGGTGAAATGGTAGGGTTGAGATGCTGATCATTCTTAAGTGCATTCTTAGAAAATTACACTTTATGGTAATGAAAACAAAATTGTGTGATTTTTTATCGATTCTTATTTTTATGGAATATTTTTGTTAACGTACGAAGTCTAGTAAATATAAGGCTTAATGAACGAGACCTAAGAATCTCAGAAAAGTTAAGGTCGTTTTATCAGATCGAAAGAAGAAACTTTCATAATTTTACAAGAAAGCAAAATAGAGCTTTTCAAGAAATCAGATCCGTGGGGAATTTCAATAAATATGTTAAGTGTTTAACTAAATATGGCTTCATATAGTTTTATGGTACATAAAATTAGGGCCGGTAGCCATTGTCCTAGAGGTATCCATACATTCTCATCTCATTGTCTGATGTATGCTAACTACCCCGGAGTAAATACACCTTCTTAAGAACGAATACGAATCACTTATTTCACCCCACGTCAACCTGTTGGTTTTGGGTGGGTCATATTGATTTTTGTATGTTGATTTTTGTTAAAGTTAATTAATTAAACATATCAATTTGGTCTATTTTGAACAGAAAAAAATAGTGGATAAAACCAGCTATTGGAATCTTTCTCACTTTGGACTTCTTTTTCAAAGTATCAGAGACTCTGTCGTTTGAGCGTTTGAGCATGCCGACGTATCAAAATTATCCAGATTTTATTTGGTTTAGTTACTTTCATCATCTTGTAATATATTTGCATTGACCATCAGTGGTCCATATTGACCACGTAGACGTTTTAATTTGTAATTAACTACAGATAGCATGCTTTACCGACCTCCTTGCACTTTTAAATCCTTCCCACCAGTGAATTTTTCTTAGGGCCCATGAGCTCTGAGATTTTACCAATACCAAGATTTAGCTAGTTCCAGCTTGAGCTAAACAAATTGTCATACTATTTCCCGGTTGGTTGAAAAATTATACGAAAAATTCTGATTGGTTCAAATTAGCACAAGCTAAATTTCAGTATTAGTAAAATTTCATTGTAGATAGGCCTTATGGTGTTGAAGCAGCGTGCACTGTAGTAAAATGGCAAGTTCTTTAATTGAAATAATCTAGTCATTGGTTCAATTAATTTTATGGTGAGTGGCTGGATGCGCGATGGCTCTTTGCCCACCCGCGCATTTCAATATTTATTCTATATTATCTAGTATCTATTTAGGTAATAAGTCTATGGTTCGCTGCAGCATAAACGCATATTAACAGCACTACTGACTCGCTTAAAAATCCCACAGAGTTACTAGCGCCGTAAGAATTACATAGATAGAGAATTACATTTTATAAAGATCTTATTTTTGCTGTATAAAAGTTCCATCTTTCTTTGCTATGTGTCTGGAGAAAAGAATATAATGACTCAATTCAAAAACGGGACGGAATAGGAGGGTGCAATACTATATTTTTTCATGTTGGGATGCTTACTGCATAGAAAAAATAAATACAAATTTTACGGATCTATTTTCCAACACATTTTTGGCAAAAAGCTGTCCTATTCATCAAGAGAAATAAAAAAAACCGTGTATTACTTTTATTGACATCGAAATGTTTCCGTATTTACAAAATTCACAAGTAACAAAACAAAACAGGACGGAAAACTAAAATAAAGAACAAAATAAACGCAACCAGTTCAGACCAAAATTTCATAATACCTTGATTACAAAAAAGAGCTCTTATAAGAAGACCGTGTTTTACTTTTCGTCGAACTAATTTTGAAAATTCGACAAGACAGTAGGTTTTAATACTGATAAGAATATAATAAGCAAAAGACATCTAATCGACTCTTAATGGACAACATGACGATATACAGTGGACCCCTATATTTAAAAAATTTGAAAAAAACGAACTCTTGGTAATTTTTAGTGAGACTAAATACTTTTACAACTCTATGACACAAGGGAATTCTCAAGGTCAAGGTTCAAATAATTTGATAAGGGAAAACCAACTTATTCTAAAAGAAGTGTGAATTTTAATTTTATTAAATATTATGATTAAATTTTTTTGTAGAAATCAGCTCTCATTTTTCTGTTTTATGGTATTCTAAGAAATGTTTAAAATCAATTTTGAAATATTTAAATTAATAAATATTTCAAAATTAAAAAATGTGAGGCTTACCAGTCCGCTAATTCTTCATAGACTGAAAATTTTTATTATTAGTTTAAATTCTACAAAACAAATAAATATTGACCCGGTACTTACCACCCAACATGCAGATTTTTAAAATTTTATTTTACTTTATTTTTTATTTTTAGAAGAAGAAGAAGAAAAAGAAAAACATCTTCCTTTATTCTGACCAAACCCATCCATAAGTAAATTGGTCTCTTAAAAAATCTTTAAATCCTAGAAAATTCTTTTCTCTGATTTCTGATTCGGATTCTTCAATCACGTTTTGTGGACGTAACATTACCTCTTTTTTAAGAAATAAAAAAAAAAATTAAATTTCTATTTAAGATTGAAAATTAAAATTTTATTTAAGGTTGAGAACCTTTTAATTAAAACTAACTCTTCAAGTTATAACTTTTAATAAGTTAAAATAACGTAATATCTAGAACCTTTATCTCATGACAGACACGTATATAAGATTCATTTTTCGAACGCGGGGGAGGGAGGAGCAATAACAAAAACAGTATTTTAAATAAAAATTGTCTAGGAATTCAAAAAAAAATTATAATTCAGAGGAGGATGTGCCTCACCCCCCCCCCCCCGTAGATCCCAATCTCACAATACTAATAAGCAAAAAAATATTTTAAATGATACGAACTACTGAGAAAAGAACTACAAACATTAAATCATAAAAAATATTCATTTTCAGTTAAAAAAAAAAATACTTGTCCAGAAAGCTAAGGGCGTTTCCCATTTTGAACAAAAGTTCTGTCAGAAATTTGATTGAATTCAATTGCAGCTTATAATGTCTTAGTATTTATTATTCTAGAACCATACATTTCGAAACCTCTTGTGCAAACTTTTCATGCTATTCGCTAGCTGACAATACCAAAAGAAGAAGAAAAGGCTTTAAACTACAAATTTACATTATTTTCCGCTCATTGACATAGCCAGAGAAGAACCCCTAGATTATGTTAGAAAATCACAGAAAAATACTTGATGAGATAATGGTTGTAATACGATCCTTTTCCTAGTTACACTCCCGTCACTCAGCTTGTGTTGGAGATCTTCAAAAAATTCTATATAGGGCCACTGTATATGCTACAAATCATTTAAAAGCCGATTAGAAAATGAGGGTACATCATTAAAACATTTTCAGAGGTAGAATACGTAATAAAAGTCAACAACTTAGACTAGAATTTGAAAAATAGCACGAAAATACATAACAATACCTTACTTAAAAAAGACTAGATTTCAAAAGATAGAGGGACGGCTAGAGAAAAAATTCGATGGAAATATACTTTCTGTTGATTTTATAATCTACAAAAAAAGTTTAATAAATCCTTGAAATTAAGCAGAATTAACTTTAGAAATGAAAGCAAATAAAGAGTGCCATGCCCATTTTTCTGAGAGACTGCCAGAGAGTAATTCCATGAGTACAACATTGTTCGAGAGTGCAGCAACATAAAATAAATAAAATTTTGCTTAAAATATAGACAAAAATTAATTTTAAGAATTAAAACAAATTATTAAATTCCTAGTTCCTTAACAATAGAAATAATAGATTTATACGCTGTTTAAGATGCGAAGAACAATGATATAGTAAATTAGTAACATAAGAACTACATGCACGTAATGGTGGAGGACATCCTTCGAAATCGCATCCCCTCCCCTTATCCCTCTGAATTTTCAGTATTTCTACTATTTTCCCCATAATTTCTTGTTTTTTTACATAATTTTTTTTTTTTTAATAGCTCCTCGAGCAAAATGTTGAATCACCTCCAGAATAAATACCTTCATGCGTGCCTGATTTTCAGTAGCCCATATTTCTCATAGTTTATCTTTAGATCATACCTGTAACCCCTTATTTAGAGGGGGGAGACTAGGTGATTTTTCCAGGTGGTGGATTCTGAGATACAAAATAAAATGTACTGTTAAGAACAAAAAGTTCCCAAATATTTTCTAAGTATGGAGGGGAATTCTTTGGGCTAAACTTGGGGGGGGGGGCTAATTTTTACCAGAAAAAAAATGCAAAACATACATGATGGATTTTAATACTGGTTGGCAGATATGTCACTAAAACATTTTCTGATACGTTCTTGGTTAATAATCAAGAATAGTAATGACAAATACATCACAGAAATAAGTTCATACTGTGGCTTTGAGCTAGAATAAGATTGGAAAACCAACCCGACCTAACGCTGGGTTTTATGAATTCGGATAAGGCGTAAAAACATTATACAAAATTGCAAATATAGTACAAGCCGCGTATACACCTAAAGCTACCCACCAAATTAATTGTTCATGCAGTTTTTGCTCAAAATTTTTTAACACAATATAACCAATTGTTAAACCAGCTAATGCTCCAGTTAAATGAGACACATAAGATACAGATGGCCCCAGCAGCTGCTGCTCAGCATAGCGATCGTAAATGGCAAAGCCAACGTCAGCACTGGCTACCATTAAGATGCCAACTAATCGCAGGATACCAAATTCCATGTGATAATAATTCTGTAAAGAAAAGAAAACAAATTTTACCTTTTAATTCAACATGCAGTTTATTAGCGTAATATCAGTAATAGCCACGTGTAAATACATACAGTAATAAAGAGAGAAAATGAAAAGATGCGAAATATATTCTCATGGGTGAAAATGACCTTTGAGGGTTGATTATTATTAAAGAGCGTTTTAGGCTGAAATTTCGAAATTATTGACATGGAAGCTGCTTTTTTGGATTGAAGGGGGAAATGCACTGTTCCTTGTGGGCAGGATTTTAGAGAAAGGGTGTAAAAAACAACAAGTGTAAAAACATCATTTGAAACCTACAAAATACATTAGAAATCTGTCACCACGGGAAATACATTTTTGGAGAAGCCTTAGAGAGAAGTTCAGTGACGAAGCTTTCAATACTAGCGAAAAATCTTCAAATAAAACAGTTAGCGGAATATCAACAAGAGGGTCCTCAATAAAATAGTTCTAAATAATTCGAATACTTACAAAAAGCATTTGTTTTGTTTATGGAGGGAGGGGGGGGGGTTCATCTCCTCTAGAAGTTAAAATTCCAATATGTTTTTAGATTCAGACTTTCAAATGTTATGTTTCTTCCCAAATGTTGCTATTTGAAGACTGTATGCCACAGAAAAATGCTACTCAAAAAATTTCAGAGCTTATATGATCCGATTAAGTTAACTAAAAGAATCTTCAAATTTCTTGTAAGCCTTGATCGAATGAACATTCACTTGAAACCCTTAGAAGAAATGGAATTTATCCTTTGCTCCTTCAACAGATTAATATTAATTTGCAGATAAAATATCTATGGCGTTAAGCAAAATGGGCGTAAGTCCCCTTTTTTTCGAAAATGCAATAAGCATATGGCTTATTAGGGTTCGAAGAGACTATTCATTGGTCTACTCAAAATGGGCTTATCTTCAATGCTGACCGAGTTATAAATTGTTCCAAAAGGGCGTAACAAAGAGTGTAAGTCTCTTATTTTCTAAGTAACAAACAATTCAGCAATTTGGACATTTCCAGCAAATTCCGATCAAAAAGTTCACTAGGAATCAATCTTTAAAGTTTCAAGTTTCTTAAATTCTGATTTGTGAGAAAATATTTTTCATTGTGCGTTTTTATTTTCATTTTGCTCGTCTGTAAAATCATAAAAAATGGACTTACGACCATTTTGCTTAACGCTAAAGATATCTTGTCATACCATTCAAGTGATTTTGTGATAGCATACATTGATTTGTGATTGTGACTATGCTAATGCATGGTCACAAACACAAGAGCACTCAGAGAATCTCCAACCGACCTGAAATATAAGACTTTCCTCCCCCATGACAACAAGATATCGTTTCCCCCCAAACTTCACCAAGCATCAAAAATACATTACTAATAGTGTTCAAAAAATATGCATTTTTGATTTGCAAACATTTTGAGCAGATGAGCATAAGTAGTAGTAGCATTATTAATATGAATTAAAAAGTAAAAAAGTCTGGTTTAAACCATAATGTAGAACTGATGCAATTTCAAATCATAATGTCAATTCAAGCCAGTTCAATTCATTTCAATTTGCTACCCTCTAAAATCTTAGAAAATAGGATATTCACCCCTGTTCATATAAACAAAAATAACGGTTTTCGGTTTTTTTTTTTTACTTTTTTTCGCTTGCCGACCATGGTCTGTGTTGCGCATGTACCGATCTTCGGATTCAATGCATTCGGCTGGCAGTGCAATGATTGGTTGGGGGCAAATCATCCGACGCTTCCCGTGGTTTCAGCTGATTCCAGACAAATTGCAGTAATTTAAAACTATATGGAGACTTTCAAATATGGAGATACCTACTCCTTTTAATTAGCTATATAAATAAAAAAAGAGGACTTACAAGTAATACATTAGCCAGATGCGCTGCCAGAAGGGCGTAAACACCACCAGAAGCACCAACCAAATATACATCTTTATCAAAAATTGATGTTCCTAAGGAGCCTGGAACATAATGAGGGTGTTATATTAAGATGTCCAGTCTAAGGGGTGCAAAATAAGGAGTTTTAGACAAATTAGAGGAGGTAGATTATTTGTCAATGATAATCACTAACAAGTTCTTTAATTTAAGTTCTAATAAGTGTTCGAGATATCTCATTTAATAAATGTATCATTTATTCAATTTAACTTTTTCTGCTGTCCAATACAATCAGATGCAAAATAGACCTTTTCGCCCAAATAAGCTAAGAATAATTTCAAGATTATTAACGAAAAATTAAACAGAATATTGAAACTCACTATAAAGATCAAAAGCTTAAGACATCGAAATTTATCAGATTGAAAAAAAAACTAAAAACAGACAAATTATATAAAATATATAAGAAATAATACGGCGAAGATAATCTTTTAAACTACATTAATGTCTTAGGTATTTGGTTTTAATTCTTTTAATTTTGGCTTTTATTGAATTTTATTTATCTTTTAATTTTGATTTTTCATTGAGTTTTATTAGTTCATTTTTCTCGTTGACTTTTTACGCTTGTTTTGGTTTTTGGTATTTTCTTTCTCTTTTTTGGCATTTTCTTCAAATATTTTTTGTTCGGACTGAAGAAGAGAGGCGGTTGTCTTTTCAAAATATTCGTGTTTTTTTCCCAGTATTTTCGTTTGGCCTTAAAAAACCCCATTTTTGGTTTCTTCTTTTTGAATCTCTGATCATATCTTGATTATAAAATAATATGACAGATTATATCACGAGGTTTCCGAGGAATAAAACCCTGCACAAACACAAATGGAGAGAGAAATATTAGTACAGGGGAAAAATAAATTTTCCATCCACATCTAATAAAATCAATAAAATAATAGTAAGTAAAAATAAAAGCATTTATGGTAACTTAGGGATAATGGCAAAATGGCCAGTAGAAATGTCAAGGAGACACACAATGCATTGTTCGCATTATAATGGTCTGATATCCAAAATTAAAATGGGATTTTCCGCAGGTCTGTTCTGCATTACAGGTATGTTTTTATTAATTACATTTAGTCTGTCTCATTTTTACTAAATTCATATATCTTGAAAAAAAGTTATTTAAATGAATCTAAGAAAAATGATCAGCTAGAAACTTTTCTAGTTATTAACTTAAAAAAAAAATGCATGTCAAGTAACTCTTTCTCCTCGCTGGATGACCGATTTCAAAACATAATAGGTCTTAAACTAAGACAGGCCTACATAATTCAAGCATAAGCAGAAAAAGGTCAGTTTTATTTAGTACACCTTTGCCCTTATGGTAGGTCTACTATATGACTCAATTTTCATTTTTCACTGTCATTTATATTTGCAACTTATATTTCTAATGGTCTGTATTTTTGTATTATGTTAAATAAAGTCACTGTCATTTTCACTTGACTTGGGAAAATTGGCTCCAACTTTACCCCCCCCCCTCCCCTCAAGATTTGGACGATATTACGCCACTGATTTCAAGATCATCTTAACGGAGTATTTCTGTTATAAGAACAAGTATGATTGACTCCTCGAGGTATTTGAGATAGAAAAACCTGAGGTAAAAACTTCTAGGTGTAGCGAAATAAAGGAGAAGGGAGTAGAAGCGGTTTTCGACTCATCAAAGAGAGCAGAAAACACTAAACCAAATAACTAAACCTGAATCGAAATAACACTTTGATATTGATTTTTTACACCGCCCAGAGAGGTTGGGGGCTCTTTTATCCCTCTCCCCCCTTAGTGCACCATTAAGAAAATAATTCTCAGTATATATTCTCGCTAGAATATACTATCAGAGATGTAAATTTGAGTTAATGTTGGGATTTTATGCATATAAGTACTTATTCAAGATCAACTGACCAAATTACGTATATGAATTTCAATGTCAGCATCAATAAATTTCAATAAGTCATTAACAATCGCTAATGCAAGTGATTGGATTCGATAATAATAATTAGCGATGAAACCATGAGAAAACACTTGATGTCCCAACACTGTTTAAGGGAGGGGAGTCTTCTTGATTCTAGGAAATAGGAAATGACATAAAAAGGACATTTTACCAAGAGGATGGTATCAGTGCATAATAATAACATACGCCTTTCCCTTCTCAAAAAACGTCATACATTATGTCATACAGTCGACTAGGCAAAAAAGTTCCAACAAGTCACAGAGCCTGTCTGATACAAAATCTGGTGCCCTTTTGGGGATAGAAAATCCATTGACTTTATGCAATCTCTATAATGGGCAATTAGCTCGCCTTTAGAGTTCAGATGCCCGCTGTATAACATCATGTGATTACTTTTAAAGCTGAAGATTAGTGATTTGGTGGGAATTACGAACGCTTACCAATTACATAAAGTAAATTTCTTTAAATGACAACTTTGGAGTGATAATTTTTCTTTCTTAAATTTCAAGTAAACTTAACATTTAGAGGAATCAATAACGGAGAAATAAGTTATATACATATATTTTCTGTTTTCTCCTTTGAAAATTAGAAAAGCAAAATTGATTATGTTTGTGGTGAGAAGAATTAAAAATATATAAGAATAGTAATGAAATAATGGGAAATAAAAAAGCTCAATTACCGGCTAAAACACCAGACATATATACAATTCCAATACGAGTGGATCCATGGACCATTTCAAGTGGCAACCCAACCAACAACTGAACAGATAGATTAAATGTTAAATGCAACCATCTGAAACAAAAGAAAACAACATGTAAAGCACTTTTAGAAATGCCGCATCTTTCAGCATTAGCGGAGAATGAAATAAATTGTCTGTAGTAACGTTCTAAGAAAGAAAATGAATCTACAGCAGGGCTTTATAAATGGGAGTATCCATACTCTTTGAGAGGATGGGAATCAAGTGATGGGGTTCAAAAATCGATCTTTGTGCATTAGCGTTTTTTATTTGACTCATTTATTTGATGCAGTAAAGTAAGGGCGCATAAGACAGTAACAGATAGTTCATATGGAGAGCCTAATTATTTAAAGGTTATATGCCCAATTTACCGACATACCTGCTGAAACGATGAAGGAAAAACATTACCCCCACCACGTAGCACCATTTGGAGGCACGTCCCTTTTCCTCACGAGAAATTCTCTTTTGGCTATCTAGAGTTAAGCAGGTGTACACCAATGGTTAAGAGGTATAAGACAGCAGGGGACATCAAAGAATTCATTGCCCAATATTGCATGCGCTACATCACAAACACTATTTTCATGCAACGACTGTTTGCATAACATGCATTTATAAATAAACTTGGCATTCGCCAATATGTGTCCGAGAAAATATCATCATCCTTACGATTGGTTTAACAATTTTGAATAATTTTTATACAAATCACCCGCTCTTTGCTGACAAATTTAGACTCGAAATTTGATTCCCCTCCCATTCCTCCCCACGAAGAAACTTTTTTTGGAAATTAGGTCCGTCAGCAAAGTAAGTAACGCTCAAGAAAGAACATGGGAAACAATCATGAACCTTTGAAAAGACCTGAACCCCCACCCTTCCCCAAGCATATGAGTTCGGTACGGAGAAAGAGTCGGTCTCCAACCATCAGAAATCACCACGTATACCAAACGGCGCGTGCCAAACGTGGTGGAAGTGGATCAAGAATTGCAAGGACTGTGCCAAGCATGGAGAAACCATCCCACACGTGGCAAAATGTGCTCCCTATGTTGCGCACCGAAATGTACTCTAGGGGTGGAAAGTATGCAAACCTCGGGTTTGGAACTTTAAGGGATGTTTCGTTAAAAGTAATTAAGCTGTATTGCATGCATAAAACTTTACAGTCACTTTGTTGTTTTTTATTGTATACTTCATTTTAATGGTCATCATCGATAAAAAAGCCCGATTGTCAATACGTCGATATCAACAATATAGCGCACCACAGACAAAACCAGATTTACCGTTAAATAGCAATATAATTTCGGAGAATTGAAAAAATCTTATTTCGGATCGTGCCTACCTAAGAAACACGGGTAGCCTACGTCGGTAGTTTTAATCTAACCCCATAATACCCCTCAATTATATCCACTGGTTACGCTTTAATTCAGTTTAAATTGGAGTTCAAATTCCACCATTCTTAGATTTTCAATTAACTGAAGAAATCTGAGAATCAGAAGTCACCCAAGTATTGTCCAAGTCATCTCAACATGGCTTACCGATGATAAACAAAATAATAATAAGAGCATTTTCATTTACAATGGAATAATATAGTGAAGTAAAAACATATTGAAACTATGGATAAGATAAACAATATAAAACTATCGAAATCGTCATGGTTGGCTCTTGATCTTCTAGGGATACGTCCACACAGGTTCAATCCTAGCAGAAGCAGTAGCGTCAATTCACAAAGTGTAGGGGGGGGGAGTCTGGTAAAATATCGGGGGGGGGGAGAGAATTCTGGTATCTTATACAATTCAATGAAAATACCAAAAAAAAGCATTCTTCAATAAGAACATCCAAAAACAG
The DNA here is from genome assembly GCA_029168905.1 of Artemia sp. Kazakhstan ARC1039. Classification (NCBI taxonomy): domain Eukaryota; kingdom Metazoa; phylum Arthropoda; class Branchiopoda; order Anostraca; family Artemiidae; genus Artemia; species Artemia sp. Kazakhstan ARC1039. Next base: position 10,046 of record JAQQPU010001735.1, on the reverse strand, counting down.
ATTTCTCAAAATCAAGGGAAAGATCTAAGCAGGGGGCAAATACCTCCCCTGTCCCTCAATTGACTCCATTGTGAGGAACGGGGTATTACACAATGTTTGTTAATAGGCAGGTTTCAAAAACTTGACACGATTTGCTCAAAAGGAGAGGCCAAATTAATTTTAAGGGTAAAATACATCTTTGAGTATTACGTTATAACATGAAATAAACATAGTTTATTCCCCCTACTACTACAATAAATGGCCAGGATCAAAACCCTAGAACTCAAATTAACATATTAATATTTCATCAAAATCAAAAACGCTTACCCCGAGTGTAAAACCATATAGAATACAAATCTCCAGATTTCAGATCGTTTATCCGGCCTATATAAGAATATACTGTCAATAGGCACGGGACCAGAGGCACTTAATTCACCATTCAATATTGTGTAGTAGGTAAAAAATCCAAGCTAAAAAAAAGTATACAAATAGAAAAATAACACAAAAATAACACTTAAACCGAAGTACACAGAAATTAGGGTTCTAGAATTAGAAATTCTTCTTTCACGTATTTTTTTATTATTATTGGTACTTAAGCATTAGATGGTCACTTCTATATACTGCTAAAGAAGTCGAGTTTGGTTAATGCTAATGAAATAAAATAATATAGGATGAATGTAAAATAGTTTATAAACCAATTTGGGCTATATTTTTACACATTAGGGGGGGGGGGGGTAAAGCATAGCATATATTAAATACGTAACCTAACATAGGTACCTCCCCCCCTAAACCCTAAAAAATAACAGTTTAAATATCGTAAACGTAATGAAAACCACGCTTTGCATTGCATTTTTCTATAGCGGTCTCTTGCAGTTAACCCGTCTGGCGGGTTTTTCGTGACTGGTTTCCTTGCACAATATATAAAAGTGACCATCTAATGCTTAAGTACCTTATCATCTTACACGGAGTGGGAGGGACACCACTCACATACCCTTAAAAATTGTAATTTATAATAATTTACTATAATCTTACATTATATAATTGCTAAGCGTCCATAACTCCCAGCCAAACATTAATATGAAAATAATCAATTGATGTTATAGGAGTAAAGGGTTTTAGAGTCCGAGTGAAGGGTTTCCGACTGTCTCAAGAGAGCATAAGCTTTTGCTGTGCTTGGTGCCTTAAGTCAGGTGAGTATTTCTCATCTTAGGGATCGCATACAGTCTCTTAGATTTCATTAAAGGATGAGTTACAAAAATTTGTGTAGGCTATAGGTGCCTGGTAAGAAATCTTCAATGGTTCTCAACTAAGCAATAACCTTGGATTTGCTTTCATAATTCAAATTTCCTAAATTAAAGGTCCAGTTTCAATAGACCAATTAAATGAGATAAGTTTCTAGTCAGGTTTTTTCTACTCGCCTCGAATTTACAATTTAAAAACTATTTCCATCAGCCAAAATCCGTCTATGGGACGAAATACAATACTATAGCAGTACATTGTGACACACAGACATTCGCTCAAAATTGTTTGTAATGCTGCAAATCTAATCCAGATATAGTAGAAGTATTAGTCATTGACCATATACAGATATTTAGACTACAAATATGGTGATAAGGACCCTGCCCGGCAAAGATAAATCTTACAAAGAATGGATGAAGCAGCTCACGTATTATCTATCCATAAAAATATAAACAGTACAAGCAGTATAAATAGTGCATATAAGCATAAGTTAAAAAATCATTATGTTGAAAACGTACACTTTTAAAAGTAAAACATAATAACACAAATCCTAGTCCGTTCAAGTTTTGTATACATATTTGTTCCTCTAGGGAGTACGATGGACCGATTCTCCCTAAGATTGGTTGAAGGATGTCATAATCTGTTTTGAAGAAGAAGAAGAAGACAAAAGCGAATCAAATCTGGTTACTTGTAAACCTTTTCCCCCTCCGTCAGTTAAAAATTCGGCACTTATACATTATACCAAACACAGTCGAAAAGTTTGCTGAATTTAAGATCTGAGAAAACCGGTTTCATAGCCCCAAAGACAAATGGCGGGTGACAGAATGCATTAAGACTTGTATAATTTAGGCTATATATTTGCACATTAGGGGGTGGGGTGGGGGTAATTTTAGGTTACTTTACCCCACCCCCTAATGTGCAAACATAGCCTCTAGCCAAAATTATATTATTATATAAACTAAAGTATTATATTTTCATCGTGTTTTAGTATATTTCATTAGGTACTTGTGCATTATAACTAAACCAGCGCTATATACCGTACAAGGAAACCAGACACGAAACCCGTCAAACGACTACTGCAAGAGATAAATGGATTGCAAAGCGTGGTTTCTCATTGAGTTTACAATATTTAAATGATTGTTTTGGGGTTTAGGGGGGGGAGGTACCTAGGTTAGGTTACGTATTTAATATATACTATGCTTTACCCCCCCCCCCAATGTGTAACTGTATAGCCCAAATTTGTTTCTATAATATTATATTTCCATTCTATTTTATTTCATTAGCAGTAACCAAACATAACTTTTTTCGTGTATAGCGCTGGTTTAGTTATAATGCACCAGTACCGCTCATTATGATTAACATAACTTCACTTCTTGAGTGTGTTTAATATAATACATAAGTACTAACAATTCTTTGACCCCCATCAGGGTTTAGTTTGTGTGCACGCAAGGCCGTACCCAGGATTTTTTTCGGGGGGGGGGCTAACACAAAAAAAAACTAAAAAACCGCATAAAAAATTTGTTTATATCCATTTTTGCTACGTTTTTACAAGTCAGTCAAAAATTTCGGGGGGGGGGGCCCACCCCCCCCCCCCCGGGTACGGTCTTGTGTGCACGTGCGTGTGCCTAAATCATTGGCCATTCTCCAGCCACCCCTTATAAGTTCAAGGTCTCAAATATTAACTTCTTGAAAATAGATAAACTACGTAATAAAGTTACAAATAAAATAGCTAATAAATTAGAAATAGAGTTAATAATAGGTAAATTAAGTAATACACAAACACGCACGGTAGGTGTTCTTTCAAAGATACATTAATATTAGCTAAGGAAGCCCTTCTGCCCCAGATGCAGAGCTGTTCCAAGCGGGAGGGGAGGACAACCAGGTCAGACGCCCAGGGTGCCCCGGCGGGGGGACTGCCTACTTTGATCAAATTTTCACTTTCATTCGGCTTGTTTTGCTTGCATTTGAGTTGGGAGGGAGGCGTTGTAATTAATTTTTCCCCGGCCACCACCAACCCTAGGAAGGGCTCTGCCCAGATGTTGGTGATGCTCACAAAGGAAACCACTGGGTTAGATGGAAACTCTCCCTATCTGAACAGGCCTTATAATAAATGTTAAAAGATACGCTAAATAAAGCTATAGAGCTTAACTTGAACATTAATTACCCTGGCAATTAAACAAACCTATTAATGATAATAATCGAATCTACATTAATCCATTTATCTTCTAAACTAGATGCAAGTCTTTAAGTCTAGAACAAAAGATATAGGATGGACATTGGCCGCAACCCAAAAGGGTCCAAATATGGCATACACAAATCGGGTACAAAACTACCCATTTATGAAATGTAAGCTGGCTATAAATGTCCATAATTTGAAAGCACCGACACCTTTGCTTCGGCTATAGAAAATTCAAAAGACGTTAAGTTACAAAACATATATTTTGTTGGATTGCGAACAAACTGGAAAAACGGCTTATTGGTTATTTTCTAGTTAATGATATCTATACAAATTTAGTATACTTATCAGAAAAAAATTAAAGAAAATTCATATTCTTCTTGTGATTCCGTATCCGTTGGTTGCCTTTCAAGATGCCTAGTCACTGGAAGACAACCAAGACTGAAATCAAAATTATTTCAGCGCCTCCTATTTAACTGAAACAGGCACGAAAGTAGGGCTTTTTGAGAGAGAACAAAAACTCAAACGAATGCCAAACGGAGTGTGAATTGAATGGAAATATATAAGCGATTATTCGAAAAATTGTTAAGATCTCGACATTTGGGGTATATTGCTAAAATACCCCTCCCCTATCATTGGTACCTGATCTGTTATGCTTACTCTGTTATTTACAAATTCATTTTTGCCCTGGAATAGAATTTGAGAGAGTCTGCAATAGTAGTTTCCAATAAAATATGGAATGGGAAAATGACTCAGAGAAAAAAAAAGTGCGACTCCAAAATACAACTGTATTTTCCAAATACAGGAGGGAAGGGCAATTTAATGAACATTCCAAACAAAGTATTTTTAATGAAAACACCCAAAAAAGTTTGCTAAATATAGGGTGCAAATGCCACCCCCTCCCCCAATCGACACCCCTGACCTAGAAAACGTATCTTAAGAAATTTCGGATACATAGTATTTTAGGAAAGTCATCCACTTATCAATACCCATGAGATTCTTAACCCTGTATCATTCCTTCGAGGGTTGTTTTATTAGCCATACAGTTTAATTAGAGCGAAATGTCTTATGTGAAATTTGCTTATGCAGAAAAATCTGAATTCCGCTTTCTGAACATAAAGAGCAGTGTACTTTCGCTTGCCAAAATTAAACCACACACCCTTTAATAAACCAGTTTTGAGTGAAGCTCACCATCTACGTATATCGTCCTTACAGTATCTATTATTAAAGTCAACGAAACTGCTAGACATTTACTTGTTTATTTATCCTTCTATTAGTTCCCACACAAATCCATAACTAACATTATTTGAAAAAAACTACGTTTTCTAAAGAGTTAAAGAGGCTGAGTTACAAGGTCGAACCTTAAAACGTACAGGGATCAGGAGGAACAGTTGGGGGGCTGCCGCCCCCCAAACCCCCCGCTTTCGCAGCCTTTAAATATAAAAAAAATTCTTTAAACTGAAAGTAAGGAGCGACATTAAAACTTAAAACGAACAGAAATTATTCTGTATATGAAAGGGGCTGTGCCCTCCTCAACGCCTCGCTCTTTACGCTAAAGTTTGACTTTCTCACA
>JAQQPU010001734.1:53153-76940 GCA_029168905.1 Artemia sp. Kazakhstan ARC1039 | reverse complement strand
CCTTTGTGGGCTTGTGATAGAGACTTTTTTGAAATAAATATCTTATCTTATCTATCTCTAATTTCCAGAAATTCCCTGTACCACTGATCAAGCTCTTAAATTAGAAAGGTTGTTTCATACCAAAAGTTATCAATTTGGAAATTAGAAAAATAAACACGCCGCATTAACTACACGACAAGACTACCTAAAGAAGTTAATAGACAGTTTATTGAACATGGTTTTATTACTAGCAACTAACATAGTAAGATAGGGCACACATAGCGGGGACTATGATAAATGAAAACCCTCCAGTGTAACCACAGATTGAAATAGAGCAAAGAATAAATTACAATGCTTATCAAAACAGGTTATTTGAGCCAAACTTCTTTCTAAAAATCATTACACTTCGAAAGTCAGATGTTTTAGCTGTATTCCAAATGCTATTTTGCCTTAAATATACATGTAGTTCAAATCTACGCAAGAAAATATAGAAAAATTTGCAAACATGTATAATATTTATTGAACAGTTGCGTTATTTGCCGCTGCAGTGTAATGGAATGCCTCAAAGCCGTATGCAATAATGAGACACCAGTTAAATCAGTAACTAAACATCAGTTGATTTCAGGGTTGCCCGAATATATTTCAAAGAATATCTGCAAGCCGGCTAATAGAACGCTGAAACATTCCAGTCCAGTCATGAACAAAGCTTACTTTTCACAAAAACATAAATTTGGTCACACGTACTTCATTTGCCAAGTTTTTAAAGCTTAACCTAATAACTGAAATTTCATTCCGTTATTTAACTATTTCTAAAACAAAAGTTTAAAACTGGGACTAAGACTCAAAACAGAGTTAAGGTGACAAACCTGAATAATTTTTTGGCTGTATATGTTTCTAGGCTGCTTTTCTTCTTAATCTACAGACTTTTGGAACACTCTATTCCAATTCTCAACCTACTGAGCATGGTTCAATGATGACAATGCTGTAATGAAGTTCCTGCAGAGCGAAAAAAAATTACAAACATGCCTACACACAAGGGGCATAGAGAGATTTTTCCTAAAACTTTTTATAGGAACCCCAACCCTATTCCAGAGAGAAAAAAAGAAGACAGAACCACAGGCCAAAAACGATGTAAAAATAAGTATACGAGCTTAAAGCTTGTTCACTTTACGTTGCAACCCCCTACTTCAAGTAACATATTTTTGACCCCTCCTTTACATTCTTATATCTCCCAACATATTCTTAAAAAGAAAAATAATTTTAGACTTACCCTTGTTGGCTGTAACTATGCTAAGAATTAGCTTTGTAAATAAATCAACAGTAATATGAAGTAAAAATGTAAAGACAAATTGCTTATTTCTGTGAAGTTTTACTGTAAAAATGCTAGGAAAGTAATATAGCACATTTTGTGAAATATTAATTCTTGAGAACCATTTATGCAGATTATTAATCGAAAAGGACAGGGAGGTGATAAAATTATCTTTATCTGATCTTGGAGGGTGGATTCAATGTACAGGGGCGTCGTTTGGGGGGGGGGGGGGGGCAGTTGCCCCCCAAATAATATGGAGAAAAAAAAATCTTATACATCCCATGCCCTTTGACTATCCAGATATGGACCCTTCTTGCCCCCTTCGCTGGAGATTCGCTCTTGTCAATGTATATAGGCATTAGGCTATCCTGTCTAGTCATATATGACTAGTTTTTAGCCCACAATATGAATAGCCATATATATGATAATAAGGCCACCAGCCTTTGAAGTAATGTATGCATTAACCCAAATCAGGTTACTTTGTATATCCGAAAAACAGGTATTTACGCATAAATCTACCCTATTCAGAGAGGCTACAACACTGGAGGCCCAGCATTTCAAAATACTTAGTTTCTGGCTTTGAAAAATTTGAATTAGATAAAGAAAGCCACGCCACTTTATTAGTAACATAATCAGATACAAAAACAAATATTTGTTTATATAAACTAAATGATATATATCACTGAATGCTCTTGCAGCTTTAAGCCAACGCATCTACGCAACACAATTTTTCAGCCACTCTAGGTGTACCACTAGCCATAAATTCAACAAAATGCCTTTCAGGTAAGATTACTTCTCATCTACACGGCAAAATTTGACAAGTTAAAAATGCTATCAAGAACATTCTATGCTTATTAGGTAAGATGAAACCGATAAACTTTACAATAATAAAAAAAAAAGTTAAACAGCTTTACTCAAGCACTTACTTAAAAGGGTGGTGGGGTCCCAAAAATCGAAACATTTTACTCACAATTTCCAATTATTTCATAAACGCCAATTCAAAGTGTTATTCTGAAAAAAAAAATCCTCAGAATACACCCATCCCTAAAGAAATGCTTGCGTACGTGTATGAATTTACTTTAAAAATACAACCAAGGCAAAAAAAGAAACAAAAAACAGTAGACATTTGCACATGTTTTGAAAAACTACAAGAATTTAGCCGTATTGCAACTCTGAATGAAATACATTACTAAGCGACAACACACATCTAGCACTAACTGTGGTATACCAATGGTTTCATAAATAGAAAAAAACAGTTTTAACATATGACCCGTTTCTCTTGCCAAACCAATCGATTGCGAAGGCAGATATAAGAGAAAATTGTTCAAAAACGTACACTACTTGCTGTAATTTTTCGATACTTTTTTTTAAAGGCTAGAAAGTGAATTTAAACAGATTTGAGACGGTGTTAATAAACCGGCTTTAAAAACATTTATCCTTCAGCAGGCAATACTCTTTTGCTTTTGAAGAATTAATCCTTACTGTTTGGGAACTTCTTAATTAGATTGATTTGGCTTGAGAAGATCGCATATACCAAAGAAATGAGAGAGAATACAGTGGCTATTTATTAACCCAGTACCTATAAATAAACTCTTGTAATTATCAAACACAAACAGACATAGATTACGATAAATTTGGCATATCCATTTTTTTTGTAAGAACTAGAAAGATAATGAACGCTGATGTTTAGCAACGAGGGCGTCAAGCAATCGGATTTTTGCTTTTGCATGCTTATACTGATGGTAAACCTCATCCTGAGAAACAGGACTGACAGCGAAGCGATCCAGAATGAATGATTCAGTTTCACCCATGAGACGACGCAGGCGGCGCTTTTCTTGGCGAGCCTCACTCAGACGACTTATTAGCTCATGCCTGGAAAAAAGGGTCATTTAATCTGGAGTTATAAGAGTACTTTCCTTTATTCTAGAGGTTTTCCTATAATGGGCAAAAACAGCTTACATTTTTTTTATTAGATTACGTAACAGATTGTTTGCATGTTTTTCTATACGTAATGTTCTGCCCAATGAGTGAAGTATGATTTCTGGGAGTGTGCGTGATGTGGTTGAGAGGCCACAGCCTGGCCTCTAATCTTCCATGAACTGCCGAGAACCACAGCCTGGATGCACTGACTTACGATGTCTTTTATTTGCGTTTTTAATAGATATGTTTTATGAACCCTTGCTTCATCTTAAAACATCGGTATAACATTTTAGGTTATGAATGTAATAATTTAGTTGGAGCGTCCCATACAAGCTCAAGTATTGAGCTTCTTCTTTTGATTCTCTTTTGTGAAGTGCCTCTTTACTTTTATATACAAAGCTCAAAAGACAACAATAAACAATGAGCACTCCAGACGTCTCAGATAAGGCTGATACATATAAGAGATTTTCTTTTTCACGCCCTTACACCAACTGCTTATTTCATGCCTGGAACCTACAAAGGACAATTCAAAATGAGACCATAACCACAAAAAATTTTCAGAGATAATCTGGAATTTCTGTTTTGACTGCTTAACAGTCAATGAAAATGATATTTTGACAACATTTTAAAATCAAAATTGATTTTTATTACTTATTATCTTTGCATTCGTGTGCTTATGCAGGATTCCGTGCTGGAAAGGAAACGTGGCAACAAAAGTATCCGAAATAGGCGACCATATATACAAAAATCAGAATATTGTAGGACAGAATTGAAAAGTCTCAAGGTTTCTAGGGGCAAGAGCCCAAAGGCCAATTTGATATAGACACACGCCTGCTTGTATTGAAGGTCAAAATTGCCTTTTCTCATTTTCTGAATCCTTTAAGACTAATTTTTCAGCTTATTATGCTTGTACTATAATATATTTTTGAGACTATTTTGCCATTCCGGCCAAATCTGATAAGATATATAAGAGAATAAGATAATATAAGATAATAAGAGAATCTAAATAGCAATCCGATTATGGGATTGTCAGTAAAACCAGATTTTCCCGATTGAATCATCAATGGAAACGCTAATTCGCAAATTAATCTACAAATTAATCCACTCTTTTACATCCTTTGAGTAAAATTCAAAGGATATAAAAAAGGGTGTCTCAAAAGTTCGAAAGGGTTCGCTTTATTCCAATGAAAAACTATGAAATCTATCTTGACTAGGTTTCCAAGACTTGTATTGTCTCTTCAAACCAAATATGTAATTAAGATTGATATACTCTATCTCTACCAAATCATAAATTCAAAATTTGCCACACATCTGAAATACCCTGTATTGATATGAAAAATAGTGACCAGGAAAGAGGCCGATTGTGACCCTCACATACTGAGGAACTTTTGTATAGCTACCTAACAGCTAACTAAAGGAAACCAGTCAAACGGGTATTTACAATCGATAAATAGATCACAAAGCGTGGTTTTCACTGCGAAAACTATATTTAAACTTTAGTTTTTTGGGGGTTTAGGGGGGAAAAGGCACCTAGGATAGGTTAGGTTACGTATTCAATATATGCTTTGCTTTGTGTAGAATTTCAACAAAGGGGTCAATTTCTTCTATTATACAATGTTTTGCAATTTCTATTATCTGCAAATTCTATTTGAAATATTATTCTATTATTAAATTTTATTCAGAATAGATAAATTCTATTCCGCTTAAGAAAGTTTTCAGTGGAATCAATGGTAGAGAACGCCCCACTCAGAAATCCACACTAAAAACACAACCTCCCTCTGTAAAAAAAAAGAATTAAGTTACAGGGGAGATTAATTTGTGATTGTTATAGTCAAATGCAGCAGAGTCTTTATTTTTTTTTTCTTCGCATACAGTCTTTTTTTTCAAATTCAGAAAAAGGGGACCTCTGAAGTAGTGAAACAACAATTTTAAAAAAGTGCGTTTTTTTTAAACCAAAGGGATAAAATAATGCCTAGGTGTTTTTTCCCCTGGCGGCCCAAGTTGAAGTATTGAAAAATAGTGACCAGGAAACAGGCCAATTGTGACCATCAAATACTAAGGAACTTTTGTACAGCTACCTAGCAGGCCTAAGATATATTGTTTGAGCATAAAAATACACTTTTTCTGAACCTATAAACCACTGAAAAAAGCACTACAATCCATCTTAAAATTTTCAAGGTGCATTTACAACTAATATTGCCACAAACAGTAAAGAACTACAGAGCTAGAAAATACGTGAAAGAATAGAAAATACGTATAATAAAACCATGAAAGCAGTGAGCGAGTACAGTGGATACAGAGGAAACGAAAGAAGAAAACCTTAGTTCTGTTCGCTACCGCTAGATTGCTATACTCTTTTCGTTGGGCTTGGGTTTCCAATCTTTTTAGGTTTGACTGTGCCAGCCGAAGATCGTAATTCACTATTTCCAAGCAAGATTATGAGTTCATTCAATGTTCTTAGTATCAGACTCAAAATTGTGCGCGAATTGTAATACTAAAGTTTTTGACCTTATCAATACTAAAATGGAATTGAAATATACGAAATAGGCGTGAACACAGTGAAAACTCTTCGGGACAATTCAAGATTTTTTTGATTTTTTTCGGGGGAGGTAGAAAGACCACGGAGAAGCTAATTTTTTCGTGTGTATCAGTTTGTCTTCGAAATTTAAAAAAATAAGAATTCAAGTCCTATTTGTTTGAGGTCTCATTTGCAAAAGGCCACAACATTCACATTTGATTTTTTTTTCAGCCTTAGGTACAATTACAACTGTTGTGACCTTACAACAGCTTAGTTATGTTCATATATGTCGTTAAGCATAGCTGTGCGCAGACCCATGATTTATGGTGGGCATCTGAAGGTTTTCCCGAGGAGAGGGAGATTTAAAAAATGAAATGTACGTTTAAAAATTTATTTGTTGAGTGGAGGTTGAGTCTCCCTCCTCTTTTTCGCAGGCAACCAAATATACATTCACGAATTAAATTGTTGTGATGGCGAAGCGGCAAAGATACTTGTGGTTTAGGTCGATTAAGTTTTATTTTGAAGAAGCATTCACCATAACAATCAATAAAGCAAAACCGCAATTTCTTAGAAGTCAAGAAACTCTAAGCTCCATTAGAAAAGTAAAGCTAAAATATATTTTAGTTATGAAAATAGAAAAATTCATATGACCCAATTTGAAATGTTATGAGCATTTATAGTTGATTAAAAGACCGAGCAACCGAAATTATTTTCCTAATTTGTCACTTAATAGTGATGACTATGTGTTCAACTGGAACCAATGGGTATATCCAGGGTATATACTATGTGCTCAACTGGGTATATCCAGGTTTTTAGTTCGCGAGAGGGGGGATGGGGTTACAAAAACTCTTCAAAACGCATCAAAAACTTTGTTTTTATGTACTTTTGTTAATTTTTCACGAGTCGGACAAAGATTTCAGAGAAAGACAGAGGGGTTCAAACCCGGTAGCCCCCCCTCCCCTGTTGGATACATCAATGCCTGGAAGCATAGTATTCGCTTAACTCTCAACAATGATGATGTTAATTTTTTTTTCCTGAACAATGGCGATAAAACTAAAAGAAAACAAGAAAGGTGTACATACAATGGAAGTGCATGAAAGCTTTCTCCAAAGTCAAACTTTTGCCTTTTTATGTCTGAGGTTTCATCCTTTTCTGAAAGGCTTTCATCAGACTGATGGAAGGACGAACGTTGACCCGAAGATGAACTCTTTGGCCAAGTATTGTCATTGTCAAATTCTAGTAGTTCGTGCTCAAGTATAGGGACCAAATCAGCATTTTCATTATTCTGATTCTGTAAAATATCATAAATAAGAGTTATAACAAAATTCCTTATTGAAGATAGCACTACAGATGCGTATAAAAATTTCCTAATATTGGAAGATGCGTAATTTTCTAATACAGTGAAAATGAAACCTGATTCTTGAACTGGTTAGTTGAAACTTAACAATACTACACATATCTTTGAAACACTGAAAAAATAGGGAATTCAGTTTCTAATGAGAAAGAATTCCATACGCAGTTTTGCGGTAATTGGTAGTAGCTAGTACAAAACAAAGAAAAAAAATTATACTAAAAACGTGGATGAAAAGTCCGCAAAATCTAAGCTTAAAACATGTGGCACTTATAGCCTAAGAAATCTAACTTTTCTTTGGGGGTGTAGTTGCTTTGGGAATCGACAGATTGGTAATGTTGAATCTTTAGACAAACAACGTTATCAAATTTAAATAATCCATCAATTTATATAATTAATTTTACTTAATTTTGCTTATTTACCTCCGCGGTTCAACATGACAAAACTGACGGAATATGGTACTGCCTCAAAAACTTCGTAATAATTCGTAATATAGAATAACTAAAGAAAAAAACCTTAGAAAATTGCGGTTTTCTAGTATTAGACCTAAGATGGGTCTATGGGGTGGGTGGGGGGGGGGTTATTTATTTTATTTTTCGTCTTTACTACATTAAAGAGGTGTATAGGTTGATAGAGTTAACATGATTGTATCAGACACTTAAATTACGAACATTTCCAGAACTCAATCAACATTAATGATGCTCATTTTTTTTTATTGTTTTCTTCAGTCCTGAAAGGAGGATAACAGCAAATTTACCCTTTAAATACTAGATGCTAATACACATAGAGGGTTAGTATTGTAGTCCCTTCTGCACTCATAGCTATATAAATTGCCTATAATTCTTTGTTATCCCTTGTTCCCGACCGACAATAAACAAGTAATGAAGGATCGTTAATGCTAATGACAACTGAGTACTGAAACACAGTCTACGTAGAACTCTCAACACATAATTTATCCTTCTAAAATAGGAATTACGAAGAATTTAGCTTTGTTTACCCCTGACAGTTTATTCTTTCATGTACACTCATGGTTTTTCATGTTAATCAATCTATTCACCTTGTGGCACCTATCAGAGCCGTTCCTAGTGTTGGTGGCACCCAAGGAAGATTAATTATAGTGCCCTTCTCCTCGACTCAAATACAAGCAAAAAATCCCAATCAAGGTAAAAAAATTGATCGAAGTGTGCAACCCCACAGCCACGGCCCCCCCAACTGCTACGATGCCCGGGCCAGCTTGCCCTAGTCTCCCCTCTTTGAATGGATCTGGCACCTATCAGGCTAGGCTTTGAATAATGGGTTGTTAAGCCTTGTTTAGCTGACCGGAGCCACTACCCACAGTACAGTCTCAAAGGGCTGCATACAAAAAAATCAGCCCGCCTCAATACCGAAAAAATCTTAGACAGTAAAAATGATACATATCCCACTCATAATACAGAAGTAAACTCATAGGTACATACAAGGTGGCAGGTTATTTTTTATAATTGAAAACTGAACAACTTACCACGCCAGACCTGATAATAAGTCTTTTCATAAGACGATATCGATCGTAGAGAGGTTTAACCATTTCTTTGTCATTCCTTAGCAAAGGGCGTCCATGTGTAGTTTCAAGGTGAAGCAAAGCGTTTTGAAGTCTCTCCTTCTCATCTACGAGCTGCTCTCGCGTCATTAAGTCGCAAGAACTTGGAATGTTGAAAGATGCTCTTGTCTCATCCAAGTGCTAAAAGAGGTAAGTAAATACATCACAAACTAATAGTAAACTGCTATGCTAACGGACAAAGACGCACCTCAATCATTGTGCATATCTTTTTTCTTCTTTTTTTGAGAAATGTTTAAGAGCTAGATGATTTCGTTCGTAAATAGAAAAGACATGCTTCAATTAGGAATAGTTCAACATTACTAGAAAAGTACGAAGAATAGTCTTGTTCTATGGTAGAAGACTTTCTTAAAACACTTATTATCGAAATGGCAGTTTCTTGAAATGAACTTTTTTGGTATAGAAGGCCAGTCAAAAAATCAATCAACAGGACTCTTCCAGAGAAAACCAATACTTCACTCAAATAAAATCAATTACAAGACAAAATACTATTGACCTCGCGTGCAAACCTCGGATGTGGAAAAATGTCAACTTTTGAGGAGAAAAAAAACCTTAAGAACTGTTCCACTGGTAAGAAATATAAACAATACACAGGAAAGGATAAAAATTTCTAAAAACACGTACATTTAAAGGCTAGTAGAAGCAATTAGACAGTCTGTAATGAACTTCGCAAAGCTCGTACAAGTTTTTCATAGAATAATATGTCATCTTTTAAACTAAATTTTGGCAATTTTTGGGTTGCAGTATTCCACGCAAAATGAAAAACTGACTTTAGAAAGCATTAACCAAATTTCGGCTAGAATGTCACATACGAGGTGCGCACGCGAAGCCCACGATCTTAATAGCATCGATGAATTATTCATCACCAGAAGTTAAAGTTTCTAGGAATCCTTGTTTTACATTTATCAGGACAGAGTAATAGAGCATATATAATCCTGTAGAATTGCTCTGTGGCTGGAATATAGATGTCGTCGTTATCATACAAGTAAATTTGCAGCTTAAAATGTACATTTTCGACTTGAATCGAAAGATCTTTAAACTATTTGCGAACTTGAGTTGTAAACTACTTGATTTGACGGAATATAATTTGAATGTAATTTTCTTTGAATTTAAACACACTTAAAACTGGAAATAAAACAGTTTTTTAAATATCTCCAGTCCTTACAATATAACCGATAATCATGTTTACGCTTGTGATCCGAGACCGAAAAAAAAAGAAAAAAAAGAAAACAACTATAAAATGGGTTTTGATCAGGGAAAACGAAATAGTAAAATTCCAAAATGTTCGTACCAAGACTTTTCTTTGGTACAACTAAGGGAGATTTGCTTCCAATCAAAATAAACAACAGTACGCTCTAAAAATAAATCCCACCCCCAAGTCAATACTAATGGCTAAAACTATTTTCGAACAAGGCAGTTTGTAGGCTGTTTTACAAAAAAAAAATGTGAAACTAGCCCTAAACTACAAATTGACTCCAAAAGAGTTTTCAAATGGAATTCGAACCAGTTTTTAATTACTAAGCTAACAGACGCTTAGCACCCATTTGTACGAGGAGTCATGCTAACGGCGACCAAAGCAAATACATTTTACAGATCCAAATACAGCTAGTACAGATAAAATAAATTCACACTTTAAAAATTAATAGTTTAAAAAGTTGCATTTTTAAAAAAGTGTGTTTAAAGATAAAACACCCCCCCCCCACATACACACGCACAAAAATCAGTTCTCTACTTTTTTTTCGGTTACATATCAATATAGTCCTTTTTTGGGGTTAAAATGTCATTTCCCAGAGTGAAATGATGTAAATCACACTCTGCTATGTCACGATCCCTTTTCTTGTGACTTTTAATCATAGATCACGACGTTAGGTCTTAGATCTAACGTCTAACGTCGACGTAGATCTTGTGACGTATAACACAGATCACGAATCCATTCAACATGGTGTGCAGAATTGGAATTCGAGAAAATTTTGTCTGTTGTTGTAAATGGCCACCGCAAGCGGGGACTTCCTGTGGAGGGGGGACATCCTCTCTGCGGGAGAGCATTTTATTTTATTGTTAATAATAATTAAAAATTATTTTAGTAGAAGTACAATAATGCGAAGACCACTCTTTGGCTGCTAATTTTAGTAAAATGTAGAGTGTAGGTGGCATTTAATTTAAAAAAAAAAAAAAAAAAAAAAACATGGAGTACGCCCTGATTATGAAAGATTTTTACTAAAAGTTCATATAATTAATATCATGAATTTTGAATGCCCACATTTCTTTAGCGGCACATTCCTATCTTAAGATACCAAATCTGAATAGTGTAACTTTGCCAAGTTCGAAATCTCGTTAGTCTGTATGATATCTGGTCATTGTTGTATTAATCACGCAAAGGTAACACCTGAGCCAAACTATTGTCACACCAGTTAATTAAAAAAAGTGATATTTCAAGAGCGCTCTATGTTATTCGTTAATTTAAATGGCCTCCATGGAAATAACAAAAATATAGATTCAAATGGTAGAGGGTTATGGAGCTCAATTCCAAACGATTTCAGCGATTGATAATAATTTAAGCACCGAAACCTGTATAGGCAATGAGTTTCCTCTGAGGAGCCCTGATATGTGGTTATTAGTTGGGGAATATTAAATTTTGTAGACTTAAGGTGCTATGGCTTGGTTTTGGGAGAATGACTCACACTTATTAATGCTGATTTTGCTCTATTTTGGAAATTATTTCCGGACTATCGGGTTGGATGAACTATTTAGTCCTAGGTGATTGGATGGATGAGTAAGGTCTATTTATTTCAGTTACTAAATTAGGAAGACAGGTTTTTTTTACCAAGTAATTACCCGTAATACATTAAATAATAATCAAGGTTTGCACATACAATTACATCAATCACGGAATTTCTTTGATGTCAGAAAAAGACAAAACTAATACAAAAGCCAGTTAATGAGGAAGGCGTGCATTGCTCCTCAGTGTTTTACTATCACTATGGACCCACATGGACAATTCAAAGGGTGATGACAAGGTTTAAGAAGACTATAAAGCATAGCACTGACTTGTTACTCCGTCCTTCATAGATGCCATTTCTAAATATCCCAAAATAAAAAGTTCTAATGAGCAAAATGTTAAACGTCTTATTTAAAAATGTACATTTTTACCACTATTTCAAATTTTCAAAATTTTTACATTTTCATATTTTTACTACTATCTACTATTCTGTCGGAAAATTATATTACGATGCTGCTGACAAAGTTTAAAATGCTAACTCTGAAAAAAAGAAGAGAGAAACTCTGCATGGGTTTTGGAAGAAAATCTCTGATCCACCCAATCCACAAAACCCTTTCCCCCTCAATCCACAACAAAACGACTCCCGCTCAGGGTTGCAGTACCTGTTGAGAAACTTCCGCCGGTACGCTATGCCCATCAGCGGTTAGCGAAGAAGTTTTATACCTAGTTTTGTTAAAAATGTATAACGAAATTCAGGAGGATTGATTAGTGTTTTTTTTTTTTTATGTATTTGCTTTTTAATGTGACTATACCAAAGAAATCTGGCAGTGCCAAGAAAATTTTGGTGAAAATAAAAGTTTATCTATCTATCCATACTGGTTAAAAACACAAAAAGGAAGACAAATCTAAGTTTTTTCTAAAGGAGGGAGATGTTGAAAAGGATGACATCGCCTCCGAAAGAAGGACTTCTGGTAACCCCGAGCTTGTCTTTCCCAAGTCTAGCAGATTTATAAATAAGCCTTCAATTTTTGCTGTGAATAGTGAATCATGAAACCACGGTTGAAAATTGAACATAGCTCAAGTCACTAACATTACAAACTGGATATATTATTGTATCGATATTCGTATAGTTTTGATTTTGTCAATGAATTTGTTCATGTAATTGAACTTATCAGATGATACAGTATAAGAGTATGAACAGAAAGCTTATTCCGTATTTATTCACATTTAAATGTCACATTTTGACATTCATCCGAGTCCACTTGAAAAACCAAATTTTACCTTTTCAAAAGCTAGTACCATTTCGACAATAATTTGGAACCACTATTTCCTGCAGGTCTAATAAACTGCTCTTTTGCAACCTCAAGGAAACTTTAAACATGTCATTTATGTCATTTGACAAACATGTCATTTGACAAAAAAAAAACAGTGGCAGAGCTAAAGTAGTAGCTAAATAAAGTAGTCACTGGAGTAGCTAAATAAATCTAATAATTGTCAGACAAATTACGTTTGGAGAGAAAAACCAGAGACTGAAGATTACAAAGTAGGAATATTTTTTACCCAACAATTTTACATGCTAATAATCCTTTGTAGCCAAATTCAGTATGTACGTAGTTCAGTATGTACGTATGTACGGAGCATGTAGAACAAGTTAGGAGAAAAGGATCAAACCAAGCAGAAAACGGATAATCCGGCATGGAACAGATAAAAATGATAAAATAAAAAGAAAGCTAAAAATTCACCTCTTTGATTTTTCGAACAGTATCCTCTAAGTTGGGTCCAGACCCACGTCGTCTACGAAAAGACTGTTTTTCAGAAAACATAGCTGTCATCTTCTTATTCTCAAACACTTGAAAGAAAAGGATATTCTCAAACACTTTCAATAAATAACTTTTTAGACCAAACATCGCTTCTTTTTACAATTAAAATTAAAATACATAAATATATGAACAAAGAATAAAAATTTTGGTTAAAACAGTCAAACATTAACTAAAATATTTCGGCTTCACGTCCAGAAGTCTTCATCATCCTAAAAAAATTAGACAGCTAAAATTATACATAAAAATAACATCAAAGAAAACACGCTAGACACAAAGGAAAATAATGAGAGAAACCATCTGAAAAACTATTGTGGTTATTTTGATAAAGTCCAACAAAGAATAGATTGGGATAGAGGAGGAGTTTCTGTAGCAGTGTTGGCCTCAGGTGGTTTGCTGCTTCAGTGAGTTGTTAGTAGTAGTTTTGTCACCCCAAAAAGTTATTTAGAACTTTTACAAAATAATGATTCTCAGTTTCTCAGATACGAGTTCTTTCGTTTTTTTAATTTCATTTTTTTGCGTATAACATGTTTTTAACTTTTTATTTTATTTTCTTTCATATTTTAGCTTTTCGGCCTAGTTTGCTCTAGTTTTTANTTTTCTTTCATATTTTAGCTTTTCGGCCTAGTTTGCTCTAGTTTTTATTCTTGAAAGGCTTCCAAACGTGAAGCAGCATATTTGTTTATTTTTCAGTGTCTTAACTTAAAAGTTTTGTCAATTATTTATATTTCTATACATTTTCAGTATATTAATAAGTTGAAACTTAAGTATGGCATATGCTGCTCAGTTATCTCGAAGAAATCAAAGTCTGCGATAACTAAAGTCGTTAACTAAAGTTAACGATAATTGTTTACAATATTTACAAAAAACAACCACATAAAATATATATAAATTGTTCAGTTTAACAATGATTTGACGCTCTTTTTTCTTCTACTCTTTGGTAAAATGTACCTATCATTTGCATCTGAAAATTGTTATAAGTAACTTTATAACACCCACAACAAAAAGACAGAGCAAAAATAAAATCATCTCAAAGGACACCTCGGCTACAGTAGTTCAAAAGGCGTCTTGTGACATTTATTGTTATATTGAGTTTAGTAACTTACCGTTGCAATGTCAACACGGTCTATCGATGGGCTCAACCAGTTTTGCATATCTTGTTTCGTTGAAAAAGCCGATTTTTTCCGAAAAATATTTTCTTTTCTCACTTGATGAAATAGTTTGAAAATGGAGCTTCTGATATCAAAACTGTTTTCCTTGTATCTTTGTCAAGGCCGTATCTAGGCGTTAGGGATTTGAGCCCCCACCCTCGAAATATGTGTCCGACTCGTAAAAACATAATGCAGATAAAAAAAAACAAATTTATGCGTTGTTCAAATTTTATTTCCCAACCACCCCCCCCCCTAAGGAATTAAATCCTGGATACGGTCCTGATATTTGTAAAAATATTTCATCAATAAATTAAATAAATCATTGGATTAATCAGCAATGCTATAGCATTAAACCTGAAATTTCACTGTAATTAATAATTAATCAGCATTTCTTTGTTTTCAAAATTATTTTAGGCCAAAAATCCATCCTGCACAAAGCAGGTTCATATTAGGTTAAGTGGCGTCCCTTGGAAGGGACATTAGCCACCAAGATTTTGAAAAATACATCTCTTGGTATTTTCATTGAAAAGTTCCTTTTGCAGAATTTTCATAAAAAAAATTAAATTAAATCTACACTTAAAACTCCAGATAAATTTTCAAAAATAAATTTGGTGCCTATTTTTTCGTAAATCGACACCAATGGTTAGGTTAGCTATATCTTATTAAGAAAATTTATGTGCAGAAGCGACAGGTGATTACTACGAGCAAAAAAATATGTAAAAGAATTAGATTTGTATTATCTTTTTTATTACCCTTCCATCATACAGCATTTTACAATTACTTTTCCTGACAAACATTATTCTCATTAAAACCCAAATTGATCAAACAGAGCTCATTCTAAAAAATTAGAGAAAATTAATGAACCAGAAAACGCCCTGACATGTTCTATGCTGTGTTATGTTTATTCCTAGAAGTCTAATAAAATAGGGTTCAAACTAAAAAATACCAGTAAATTAATTAGACCTGAAAATGATGAGTTGGACACATTCTATGCGATAATGTGTTTATTTCTGTAAGTCAAAATACTCCAGATAAAAGTTTCCTGTCTAAAAAAAATATAGGAAACTCATCAGACCAGAAAACGATTACAAGGAAACGCCCAGCGCTGCTCTTTCTTTATTCCTAGAAGGCAAAACACTCTAGGTAGAATAGTGTGTGGACTCAAAAACTTATAGAAAACTAATTAGACAAGAAATTATGAACTAGGCGAGTCGTTCAGATAGAGCAGATGACATACCTAGGATGGATAAGATAAAGTTCATTAAGAGCCATTAATGACTCTTAAAACGTAGAACCGATGTTTTATACAGCTAGGTCTTTTTCACAGGGACAAGCAGTCTAACCTTGCGCCAGCAGGAATGGAAAGCCGCGCCACGTATTGCTAAACTGACCATCAATCCACTGTGATACCAGAGCACATGCCTAAGGCCTGTTTTACCAAAAGACAATCATTACAGTTAGTTCATCANCCTAAGGCCTGTTTTACCAAAAGACAATCATTACAGTTAGTTCATCATCAGTCCGGGACGATTAGCTCTTTTTCTAGGATGCAGCCAACGAAAGAGGCATAGTAAGAGCTAGCTCAAGTACCTAGTTTTTTTTTTTTCAAATTGATTTAAAGAAAATTGGACAAGTCAGGAATTACTCTTTAATAAAACGAGAACCCCTGAGACAAAAATAAGCGTCTGAAGACCTAGATTAAACTTCATTGGAATGAGTCTTTAAAAAACAAGCCCCTAAGAAGTTCTAAATAACCCACAGGGTCTTGGAGAGAGAGGCCGGATACCCCAAATTAGGCGGCAATGAACGAATAAAATATTTCAAAACTTGGGCTTGGCAAAACATAAGCTTTTGGATGGGTGGGATCCTAAGAAAATACTCTGCGTCATCAATGTGCTCCCACCTCTGGTTTAATGTTACCACTTTAGCAATCTGTTCAGGAAATTAGATTTATATCCTATTTACTAAAACCTGGCCCTCTGAAACCAAGACTCATTACGTACATTTTTCACTTTCTATATTGCTACAGGCTTCACCATATCGATTGTTGAAAATTGACGAGCTCTTTCAAGTCTCCATTTCTATTTATCCTGATCCAGCACTCAAGTACTACCATTCTTCACACCGTCACTCCCAAATAAAAATAATAGCATCCAGTACCTTCTTTTTTATGGTGAGTTGTCTCAAGTCCCCTTTGGGGGCTTTACCCTTCGATCACATTTGGAATTTACTTCATAGACAGTAATGGACATCATCCATGATTGAGGTAAACATAATTCAATACATCTAGCTCACGGAATGCGCGATGTGATTTTGTGTACTTGTAATATATACGAAAAACGACGTCCAATTCATATTCGCAGATATTCTCTATTGAAATCACAGTATATAAATTATAGGCAGTATGATCTTTCCCTATCTCACCCATTATAAAAACCCGGACCGAGGTGCGAGTGCTCCAGAGAACGTATAAACATAAGCGGCATTAGATCTTTTCACGGGTAGACAAAGAATAATCACCTACGGAACAAGTACTGACAAAACCACTTGGCCGGCTCACCAATAAGTGGACAATAAATGCACAAATAAGTGGGAGGAGCTTTTTGTTCGCACCGAGAATGAAGAGCCAGAAATCATCTGCGGTAAACTTACTGGATAATTATATAAACTGTGATTGAAATCATACAAAAAGAGGGAAAAATAATGTTTCCGCAAAAAGGTTGAAAACCTATTGTCACTACCGTAATAATAAAGGTACAGCAATGTACCCACGTAGCGCTGCTGTACCCGTCTACAACACGTATTGCAATTGAATTCAATTAGAGCCAAGGTAAATCCGTAAAATTCAAATCCTTTCCAGTTCGTCACGATGTTTCCTATAATTATTGGAAAGCGCAAGTTCCAAGAGAAATAGCAATGACCTCTGTCACTTGGCAAGAATGCACAGTCGGAAATATTTGGCAGAATTACTGACATTTAACGCTGCTCCAGAAAATCTAAATAAACGAAGGAAAACGCTGGTTTAATCGAACGAGCACGTGTACAGAATTTGACCTTCCCCAGTCAAAACATATCGATGAAGTCTTAGTGATAAGATGGGGTACATATACGAACAGGGAACAGTGTATATATACGAACAGTGCGTACATATAAATCTTTCGGAACCCAAACTGGCCAAATTTAACTTTAATGTTTGGTTTTCCGTCAAAGAACTGGATTGACTCTTAATCGTGCATAATCATAAGGATACTCCCCCCCCCCAAAAAAAAATAAATAAATAAGAAACAATGCCTAAATAAAATATAACTCTATTGCCTTCGACCGCTAAATAATTGATTTGAAGCCCATATTAAACTACGCTCAAAAACACTCGGCGTACACAAAAAATAGAAACGCTAAGAATATTGGACAATTCCTTCAAGAACCAATATGTGCGTTAAACTCAGAACCAGCAAAGATTTAATTTTCTCTACTGTTTGCTTTTTACGAATTAGGTCATATACAAATACAAATGTTTTTCCATACATTAGTACAACAAGGGCACAGTAACAGGCCAAAGGCCATATAACACTTGTTCATTAAAATAGAAGGTGGTTCAATGTGCAGAAAAAATGATGCACAAAATGCGCTTTTTTGTTCTGTTTTTGCTGAGTGGTTCATTGAGTGAGTAATGTAAGTCAGTTACAGTCCACCGAAGCAATACCAGTTCCTTACCTTTTAACTCCTTTTTGGCTTCTTCAATGGCAGTTAAATGTTTTTTAGTAGCTTCATCGCTCATCTTTTGACGATAAGATGGTGGGAAGCCACACTTTCCCTTAAACGACTCTTCAAATTGTCGAACCTTCTCGTAGTTCCTGAAATTAAAGAAAAAAAATAGTAGCTCCTTCAAATAATAGTGATTTTTGAATTTATTTTTCGCCAGTTTTCTTACCTATCTGAAGGCTTAATTATCTACCACTATTAATGTTTATGTCAATTTTGTAAACCATGACTCATGTGGCTTTTATACTATAAATATAATATATTACTGCAACACAGTAATGCAACACAGAAAAATTCCCTGACGACGATAGACTGGATGTAAAAGGCTGGAGCTGTTCCAGGGTGGTGAGACGGTTTTTGTGTCCACTGTTTCAGAAGCTCCTTCCTCCGTCCCTGTTCCCTGAGGGGAAACCCTGCCTGCGTGGCCTCATAATGCCATCGGGGTGGCCTCTTCACGAGTTTTCTTAGACAAAACTGTGACTGCAAACAGCGCCAAAGGCTGACCATGAAGAGTGCCACCTCTCGAGGAAATCATAGCCTACTAGACAAAACAGCATTACGCTGGATTTTGAATAATGTACAATTCTTATGGGTTTTATTTATTTTCCTGGACTTTCTTTGGATGAATAGCCTCTTTCTAGCTAGGGTATTTATTATTCGTTGCCTCCCCATTGCCGTACAAAATTTGCAGGCTTGAATATATAATAGGTCAGAGGTAATAGGCTTGAGATTGCTGGTGAAGGACGTCCTGTTGATCGGAGTACATCACCAAGTACGGAAAACCATGCAGTGACCAAAATGAGCCCAGGATTGCACAGACCCTCTGATCAGCTGAAGGTCTCTGGAACTTCTTGCTGCCCGGTTCTAAAGGGGTTTGTCTAGACTCGAAAAGAAGTTTCTACTCCCAGGTCTACATTGGTGCTTTGCTTTTCTTGAGATCATAAAATTTTTAGTGATTTAAATAATCGGAAAACTTCACCACAGAAAGTAGGAAGTGGAAGGACAACCATCATATTGCCATTTTGACTGAAGAAATCTGATGTTTTGAGCTAAACTTGTTAGGAGTTTCAGACACTCAGCACGAAATTAGATGGATATAGAATTTATTTCTTTAAGTAGGAAGGATAGGCTGCATATGCTGGGAGTAGAGCTCATGACAAATAAGGAAGCTTATGAGTCTAGCTTAAGTTATGAAGGTATTAATAATAAAATTCTGGTTACCAACTTAATGACCAAAACTTGTGGAAAGTGTTAGTCATAGTGGTATCGGTATATACCCTCAATGAAGCGATAAGCAGAGATGGCTTGACACGGATGAATTTTGCATACAGTTACAGGAATAAATAGAAAAGACCCCGCGTAGAAGAATAGCCAAGACTCAGGGTGTTTTTTTCACAGTTAAAAATAAGTTTGGAAGAATAAGAAGATAAGTCTGCAAACCAAGATTAGAATATTAGAAGCTACAGTGATGACAGTGGTCAAATATGGTTCTGAAGCATGGGCGCTCAGAAAAGCGGATGAAGATTTGCTAGATGTTTTCCAGAGAAATTGCTTAAGGATTGTTCTGAGTACCCGGCTGACTGACCGTATTTCAAACAATATGCTATACGAAAAATGTGGTTCAATACCTCCCTCTAGGGCTATAATGAAAGAAAAGTTGAGGTGGCTAGGGCACGTTGTGCAGATGAAGGATGACAGATTGTTCTTTTCGGCCAACCGTCTAGGGCTAAACGGAAAGCAGGTCGTCCTCGTCTGGGGCGGGAGGACGTCATAAAGAAAGATTTAAAGGAAATAGGAACTTCGTGGGCCGGTGTAAAAAGGGAGGCTTTGAATAGACTGGGATGGAGGAGGAGCATGCGTAGCTGTGTTGGCCTCAGGCGGCTTGGTGCTGCGGTGAGTTGTTAGGAGTATTAGTAGTAGTAGAATTTTAGTATTTTTATTAGGGGGCTTTTGAAGCTCAGATTGGTGAAAACTGGAATATATGGTATGCTGGCTTTGGTAAATCCGGTCTAGGAAAGAAAATCGCTTTGATAATAAACAGGTACAGATTGTGTAGACACAAATATATAGTTATAACCAAAACGGTATTTGGTCATACAATGGCTCACAAGTTAAAATGGTCCTCCCATGATAGTAAGATGTTCAACCTTATTGATTACTTTATTGTAAATCTAAGACTGGCAGGATTAATACAGGACACTAAGGTATGACTTGGTAAGACAAGGAAGGAATCATCCCTTAACAAAGCAAGAAAATTTTGCATATGTCTATTTAACTAAAGTTAATATTCTTCCCTAATAAAATTAAATAAAAAAACAAGTTTTTTTTTAACTGAAAGTAAGGTACGACGTCAAAACTTAAAACGAACAGAAATTATTCCGTATATGAAAGGGGCTGTGCCCTCCTTAACACCTAGCTCTTTACGCTAAA
The DNA here is from genome assembly GCA_029168905.1 of Artemia sp. Kazakhstan ARC1039. NCBI lineage: Eukaryota > Metazoa > Arthropoda > Branchiopoda > Anostraca > Artemiidae > Artemia > Artemia sp. Kazakhstan ARC1039. Next base: position 56,390 of record JAQQPU010001734.1, on the reverse strand, counting down.
GTTTTTTATTGTTTAAAAAAAATAGAGTTGTGAGAAAGTCAAACTTTAGCGTAATGAGCGAGGCGTTGAGTAGGGCACAGCCCCTTTCATATACGGAGCAATTTCTGTTCGTTCGTTTTAAGTTTTAACGTCGTTCCTTACTTTCAGTTAAAATTTTTTTTTTTTATTTAATTTTTGAACGTTTTTGAATTAATGCAGGTTTTGATTTTGGCTCACCGTACATGAATAGTTAAAACAAAATATGCATATTAATTTTAATTTTTTTTTGGTTAAATGGCTTTCCCGAAACTTGTTTAATTTTATTTACGAACGTTTTTATTTGTAATAAATATATGTAACTTACGAATTAACTTACGTTACGAACTTTTATATTCATTGATTTTTAATACGTATATTAGGGGGTTCGCCCCCTAGTCAATACCTTGCTCTTTAAGCTAAAGTTCGAGTTTTGTTCCAATTCTTTAAAAATGACCCCTTAATAACAAAGGCCGTTAATTAGAATAAATAGCTCTTATGAAAGTACTAAAAAATCTTTGGCTTAAAGAGCGAGGTATTGACTAGGGGGTGAACCCAATCATATACTTTATACTTTCTGTTCGCTTTAAGTTTTAATGCTGCTCCTTACTTTCAGTTGAAAAACTTGTTTTTTAAAATTTAATTTCTGATGTTTTTCTTTAATAATGCTGGGAAATCCGGCGCCCCCTTCATAGCAATGTCCCTTCCCCCATGAAAACTTCCTTCATGGAAAGATCCTCCCATACAAGGGCTGTTATTGATGCTAGTAGTGTCTAGAATTAATTTAAAGCTGAAATATGGGAAAAGTAACTATCTTCCCGATGGTTACGACGTTGACTCCAGGAGTAGCACGTGAGTGAAAATTTCCAATAACAGTAGTATATGAGACTGGGGAGTTTAGTATTAGACAATACAAAAGATGGGTGGAATTATTTTATGAAAGTATTTACGAAGTAACAGAAAATGTCTTAGGGAGGAAAGTTAGAAACACAGCTAGGAATATTAGCATACACCCATTAAGCTTGACAGAGGAGAGATGGGGTTGTACAAGACGTTTCTGAGTCGTAAATCCTACGAGAACAAAAGAAAAAGTAAAAGAATAAGAGAATAAATCGAAGTTTGAATTAAGAACATGTGGAACGGAGGCAATGGGTTAAATTGCCGATTATCTGGAAGATGCAGCAAGTCGATATAATAGCAAGATATTGTATTGACACATTAAGATGTTGACAGGAAGCAGTTACTCTGGACTTGTCCCAGTTAAAGAGGAACAGGGCGTCAATTAATGATAGAGAAAGTATTAAAGAGGGATGGGATGGTTCTCCAAGACGATTCAAAGGGCCTCTCCTCCTTCTTAATTTCCCGAACTAGCTAGAGCCTAGTTCCAGCACAAATTTAGTTCTGACTGTAAAACGTTGTAAACTGTTTTCACACATCGTGTTACAGTTGAAGCTAGCTCGACTCAACTCAAGACCTTAGATGGGAAGGCCATCGAAACCACTTTTTTGTTCATGAGGGCTCAAATTCAAACCAAGCCCTTATTCGAAACCACACTGTCGTCAACTTTGAGCAACAACATATTTGAACAACGATAATTGTATACATGCACCTTTTGTCCTTCACACTGCCATAATAAGCCTTTTATTTACATCTATAGCAATTCAAGGATATAAAAAATGTTGTAAATTCTTGGGTAATTTAATGTCACTTTTAAAAAATCTACTTTTGTCGTAAAATAAAGTGCAAGGCTATAGTTTACTGGGATTTACAGCCGGATAGTATGCGCACTTTAAAGCATAAATTAGTTTCTGATTTCACAATGTCATTGCATATTTCCTGATTTGGCACACCCTTCGATGTGGAAAACTTAATTAGAACATAAAAATTCTAAAGAAAATACGTTGATTAGGCAGTCGCAACGTGCCGAAGGATAAACAGTCAAAAATTATCCAGGGCAAAGAAATTTTATCTTAGGTAAAAATAAGATCCCTGATAAGCTGCCACCGATGCAAAGGTCAAGCTTAAGCATTTCAAACCAAAGAAAAGGCGAAGAGGCAAGTGAAACTGCAGCTATTAAAATAATGGGGAACATTTTGGCTTGTGTTCTTTGAAGTCTAAACAGAACTGAATTGTTCCGAATCGGATAATACAAACCATTAATTAGAGAAATGGCGAATTTTACGTGAAAACAGGATATCTAACTGCCTTCTAATGAAATGAAAAATAAACCCAGCCTTGATTATAATCAAGCAGCACATAGAAAAGAACTAGTAAGGAGCTTGGATGAGCCAAAAATAGTAGAAACACAAAAAACCGGAATTTTGATTACAACAAATACATCAAAGATATTACCTTTTTTGTTGATTCCAGATATATAAAATTTCTTAACTTTTATGTTACCTATCAGAAGCTAGGAGCCTGAGAAAATTTACCTGACTTTCGAAAACGGGGGAGAAATCCCCAAAAAGTCTAAGAAATTTAATGAAAATAGCACAATCGGATTCGACGTATCAAAGAACCCCCCTTTTGAAGTTTTTAGCTCCCATCTGCAAACAAATCGATTTATTCTGTCATTTTGATGTATCTATTGGTATCAAAATTGGTAAGATCAAAATGCGTGTTTAGTTTTTTCTCCTAGGGATGATCGTATCAATCCAATAGTCCTAGAAGATCGGATAGGGCTAGTTCAAATGGAAAGTAAAAGTTATAGAGCCCTATTCAAGGGACTAAAAAGATTGGAGGGTAACTAGCCCCCTCCTCACGCCCCCCTTTCCCCATAGTCATCCAATCAACATCTTGAGATAACCATTTTGTTCAGCATAGTTGAAAGATTAAAAGACTATATGCCTCTGGCAGTCATTTGGTTCTCTGATGACATAACCTCCCGACAGCCCCTAGGAAAAGAACTGTAGGTTATGAAACTTGTCAGTAAAAAACAAATATAATGTGTCAGCTGTTTATATATAATATTTGTTATTAGGAAGTATACATGCATTTTTTTTGTGGGGGGGGGGGAGGGGGATTTTCTGCAGAGGGGATTTTCCCCGGGAAGAATTTTCCATGGGGAGAGAAATTCCCGGGGGGTGAGTTTTCCGGGGGAAATTTTACACGGGAGGAATTTGCCATAATTTCAATAAGAAATTATTTGTATTTTTCTTACTTTCTCTTTGGCAACTCGAATTTACGTGTAGGCCTAGATATCCCGGCGGGAGGGGGGGGGGG
>JAQQPU010001734.1:21841-50844 GCA_029168905.1 Artemia sp. Kazakhstan ARC1039 | reverse complement strand
CCCCCCCCAAAAAATGTTGTTCAGAGCTTGAAGGTATTTTTCTTTTAGAGAAAAGATCGCCGAACATCACCCGAATTTCAAAAAGTGATCTTTGGGACTATAAATTGGGACTACTGTAGTCGTATATAGAATGGCATTACACCAATAATTTTCACCCTCTTCGGGCTAATTGGCTCCATAGGAGCAAGAAGACTTTCTCCAATGAGTTCCAATGAAAGAATTACTCCTTCCTCGAAGTAAGGAGCAAAACCAGGCTAAAAATACAACCCCTAGCTGCACCTGATTAGCACAGAAGCAGAATCTGTAGGGATTTTCTGTCGTAGCCTATATGTTGTAAAATATTCAAATTCTAAGTTATTTGATTTCCACTTAGCGCCATAGCTTGTAGAGCTTAGATAAGAGATCCGAATAAAGGACATACAACTAAAAGCCAACGCCTACTTTCCCAGAAATCTTAGAAAAACCGTTTAACTTCCCTATTGTGTGCCAGAGATAGAAATATTCAGTCATAAGAAAACTTGCATCATCAGAAAATTTTTTCTTTACGCAGATGAATTTACTTTTTAAGTTCAGGAAACGGCGGTCCCTAAAAATATTCTACAATACCTGCTCAAAAAACGTTAAAAATAAGCTGAAAGGAATAATAATTGGAGCAATTTGGCCGCTTTGGAAGTCCCTTGTGATGCCACCCACTTTAATTGACAATTCTCGACAGCTTTCAATGACAGCTAGTCCCCTGGGAGAATTTGCTAATGGCCCCTTTGTTTGGAATTTAACGCCCTAAAAGGTCATCTTATCCCGTCCATTAGGACTTGAATTTTATTTACATAATAAACAAAAATATTAACTACTATAGTTATATATCACTAGTCCAGGGAAAGAAAACTTTTTATACACTTTTTTAGCTTGTGTGGCCAAACTATTTATAATTGATTGGGTGGTCTTGCCATAACTTGTAGAGCTTGGACAAAAGACCCGAGTAACCGACAGAAAACTAAAAGCCGACACCTATTTTCCCAGAAATTCAGAAAAACTGTTGAAACTCTCCCGTTTTGTGCTGTATATGCAGTAGTCAGTTTTAATGAAACTTACATAATTAGAAAATGTTAATTATGATTTTCAGTTAAACGGAGCAGAATTTTTTTTTTATTTCAGCAATGGGCCGTATTATGAAAATACTCTAGCATAACTGATAGAAAAATGCTAACAATCAGCTTGAAGAGAACGTCATTTGAACAATTTGGCAGCTTTTTGAGGTCCCTGTAGTACAAAGCACTTTGATTTGGAGACCTTGCAGACAAAGGGGAAGTAAAATCTAGTTTCAATAAAATTTTATGGTCTTGATCATAGCCTTTTCAACCAAATTTCATAGTGAAACTACAGATTATCAATACCTCTCGACGGTGGCTAGTCACCTCGAAAAATTTGCCAATGGGCCCTTTGTCTTTGAGACGGTCAGCCGGCCTCGAGGCTCGAAAAAAGATTTTAAGGTATCGAATACCCTGGGTAGAACTAAATTAAAAATCGACATATTTTTGTAGCATCTTTGTTTACGTGTTGGATATAAAAGTAACCAGCTGTGTCTCAAGCTGTTTTCTATTTGCATATTTCAGTATGAAACTTTCAATAAAACTTGAGTAACCTATGCAAATTATTGAAATGGACCTTGCACACACCACCATTTTTTCCTTGTGAAATAAACGTCCAACTAAAAGATACAGCACCTTTTTCTTTTTTTTTTGTCATCGGTGCAACAATCACTTCAGTGCCTTTGTAGAAGGTACTGGGTAGTTTATTTTACATCTTTGTAGACAAAGTAATACTATTGAAACAAGGGATAAATACTACTGAGATAAGTTAGTCCTTTATCTCTGTTAATTTCAAACTGCTGGGCCACCTGTGGCTAAGGTAGCCTACCTGCTAATGGGATATTACTTGCTAAAGGTTTTATTTATTTTGTTACAAGTCAAAATAAAGTTTGGGGAACATCTTGTAAAACCACTAGATTCTAATTTTAGATCAATAAAATTTTAACAGATGTTAAAATAGATTTGTTATGTTGTAGCTAGTAGTTTGCGCACGAGCTATACACATGAAAAAAATTTAATCAGGAATAGGAAACTACTACCAATAGGAATAGGAAATAACTAATAAGAAATACTTATGCCAGCACAATCACCTGTCTAAAGGATTCTTCAGTCAGTATAAGATTTCCTTATGATAACTGAAGTTCATTACGCAAGGTCTTGGGGCATAGACCCCCTTTCCCAACCTTATACGTATAAACTTTCATTATACGTGGCCCGTGCCACATAGTAAGCAAAATTTTGCAAGTGAGGGGCCCATCAAATTTGAATGAATCAAACTTGGGTTCTGAAGGTCTGATGTATTGACTATGAAGTCGTATCTTTGTCAATCAATCACCTAACAAAAGGAACTTTGAAAAAAAAATTACAAATAGGGTGGAAAATTAACGGTGGTGGCAATCCTACATAGCAGTGTAAGTAAACTAGTTATGCTTAACGGTGTTCTGATGGACGTAATTTACACACACGAGGACTTTCCCCTCATATTATCATATGATAACATGATCATATATTGTCATATTATCAGGATTAAGCAACGCCTCAAATCCTCGATGAACTCTTCAAGTTCGAAATTTGCATAGGTTCAAAAGTAAGGGGCTGTTACAATTTTCCTTATAAGTTCTAATATGCATTAGTATAATTCTCCCTTTATACATTTTAGAACTTGATTCCCCCTCTCGCTCCACAATTATTAACTCTGCCCCCCCCCCAAAAAAAAAACAACAACAATTCCACATGGATGCTTGAATACAATGAAATAAAAAAAACAAGTTTTTTAAACTGAAAGTAAGGAGCGACATTAAAACTTAAAACGAACAGAAATTATTCCGTATATGAAGGNTCCCCTCCTCAACGCCTCGCTCTTTACGCTAAAGTTTTTTATTGTTTTAAAAAATAAAGTTGTGAGACAGAGTCAAACTTTAGCGTAAAGAGCGAGGCGTTGAGGAGGGGACAGCCCCTTTCATATACGGAATAATTTCTGTTCGTTTTAAGTTTTAATGTCGCTCCTTACTTTCAGTTTAAAAAACTTGTTTTTTTTATTTAATTTCTGATCGTTTTTTAGTTAATGCAGCTTTTATTTGCATAAAAATTTTAATTTTCTTTTGCTAAATGGATGTCTTTACAAATTAACTCACGTAACTAACTTTTATATTCGTATATTTTTCTTCTGGCAAAAAATACAAAGTTGCAGATTTTTGCAGATATGAGCTTTAACCTATGTAATAGGGTTTTCTGATACGCTGAATCTGACGGTGTGATTTTCATTAAAATTCTTTCTCTTGTAGGGGCAAAATTCCGTTTTTAAAAGTTTCGATTACTATTGAGCCGTATCGCTTGCTTTTTTATTGTTTTTTTTTATTACGTATATGTTATTACGTATATGAGGGGGTTCTGCCCTTAGTCAATACCACGCTCTTTACGTTAAAAGTTAAAAAAAAATTTGATTCACAAACCCCTGAATCACAAAGGCCGTTTAATTAGAATAGATAGCTCTTTTGAAAGCACTAAAAAAACTGTAGCGTAAAGAGCGAGGTATTGACTTGGGGGAGAACCCCCTCACATACGTTATAATTTCTGTTCGTTTTAAGTTCTAATATTCCTTCTTACATTTCAGTTGAAAAAACTTGTTTTTTTTTTTTTTAATTTCTGATCGTTTTTTAAATAATGCTTGGAAATCCGGCGCCCCCTTCATAGAAATGTCCCTTACCCCAAAGAAACATCCTCCACGGAAATATTCTCCAGAGTAACTCCCTCCTCTAGCCCCCCCTCCAGAAAAAATCCTTCCTGAAAATGGTTGTATACTTCCCAATAACCAATAAATAATGCTGGCAAGTCCGGCGCCCCCTTCATGGCGATTTCCCTTCCCCCATGAAAACTTCCTTCATGAACAGATCCTCCAACATAACCCCCGACCCACCCTTCCCTCCCACTAGCAGAAAAAAAACCTCCTGAAAACTTCTGTATACTTCCGAATAACCAATACTATATGTTAACATTGGGTAAAGTTCATATCTTTTAGCCCTCCCTCTGGGTACTTCGGGGGATTAAGTCATCCCAAAAGACATATTTATCATATTTTCGACCATGCTGAACAAAATGGCTATCTCAAAATTTTGATCGGGTGACTTTGGTAAAAAAATAAGCGTGGGAGGGGGCCTAGTTGCCCTCCATTTTTTTTGGTCACTTAAAAAGGGCACTAGAACTTTTAATTTCCGTTCCAATGAGCCCTCCCACGATATTCTAGGACCACTGGGTCGATACGATCACCCCTGGGAAAAAAAAAAACAAACAAACTAACAAACAAACAAATAAACACGCATCCGTGATCTTTCTTCTGGCAAAAAATGCAAAAATCCACATTTTTGTAGATAGGAGCTTGAAACCTCTACAGTAGGGTTCTCTGATACGCTGAATATGATGGTATGATTTTCATTAAGGTTCTATAACTTTTAGGGGGTCTTTCCCCCTTTTTTTGAAAATCAGCCAAATTTTCTCAGGCGCGTAACTTTTGATGGGTAGCTCGAAACTTGATGAAAGTTATATATTTGAAATCAGCATTGAAATTTGATTCTTTTGATATATCTATTGGTATCAAAAACCCGTTTTCTAGAGTTTCGGTTACCATTGAGCCGGGTCGCTCCTTACTTACAGTTCGTTACCACGAACTGTTTGATGCCCTATGTTTGAAGCTTAGCATTCTTATAACAAAACGAGAGTTAGCAATTATCAATTAAGACTAAATAATTCAACAGTGAGTAAAGCGTCCCAACGTTAAACTCCGTTTCCACTATTAGCACCATCTCATCAATTACCTTTTTTACTAACTTTTCTCTAAGACTATAACTAGAGAAGTCGTGAAAAACAAAAACTAAGAAAGTGAAAGCATCTCCCTCTTTATTAGCAAAAATTGGCAGGAAAGCAGTACACGTAGAAGCCGCGGTTTACCTAGCTATTTCCTCTTCAAGAGTTTTGATCCTTTCATTTTCTGACCTGTTACGTAATGTTGCTGTAGCAGGTGAAACACTGAAACGCCTAATTTTATAATGTTGATTCTTCGGTGAGTAACCGTTTCCCATTGGCTCAGGACGTAACCTATAGAATTAAAATCAATAAGATTTGAAACTAGTCTGGGAACAAAGGAAGGAACTTGGGAATTGAATTTTGATATTTCTCAACAGCCAACTGTTCACCAGAGCAGACATGCATAAGTTTCCTTTAGTAGCCTCTTCCCTTTAACGTGTTTCTTTTCTAGTTTTTAATGTTTTTCCTCTTTATGGTTGTTTTCGATGATTTAATTTTTTTTTTATTTTTGTTGACTTGAAATGCCAATTCAGTCAATTGCAACTTGTAATAGTCACTTCTAAAGTATGGACTGTTTTATTTTAATGATGGGATACATTTAAACTCAGAAGTGGCAAAGGACACACGTTCCAAGAGTAACATTACTGTCTGTGTTACGTAAATATTAAGAAGTGTTTATACATGGGCGCAATAACATGTCGGTAAACAAGTTGCAGAATTAGGTACAGATTGCAAATACAAAAAAAGTACACATCTGAAAAGACTATGTGCTTCCACGGGCTCTTAAAAATTAAACAATATTGCTTTTTCCCCTTTCGCATGGTCAACTTTACCATTGTGACTTAAGTTTCGTACTTGCATGCTAGAGGACATGAATAATTGAATATATTTACATCTATATATAAGAAAAGAAAACAAGACTTACCTAGGACTAAATGAACTAGGGACTGGCATATCTCCTGGAATAGGCTCAGCACTTTTAGAAACCAACGGTTCTTCAGCTTCAGATGTAGAGAAGAGTGCGCTAAAGTCAAGCTTTTGAGTCGACTTTGGGATTGGTATTGCAGCGGCTGGTTGGGCTTTAGCATGGCTTTGTAAATTGGAATTATCAGCTTTATGACGCTGGGAGCTAGAGCCACTCTGCAAAGAAATATCTTGAGTTCCAAGATAACAACTGAAGGAGCCTCGTGCAAGAGGTTAGGTTACAAGCGCAACAAATATGCTATGGCTGGTAGAAAAACGCGCTGCTTTTTTTTCCAAAAAATGGTCATATCTTGAGATTTTCAAACATCCGTGATGATTGCCAAAAACCATTTGCTAAGCTCTGTTCGAAAGGAGGATCATCAGGACAGTATAGGTCAAGAGGATCAAAATGGGAGTAAACATATATTGGCTTGGCTGATGCTTGAATTGTCAAATATGCTTCTAGCTCATAAATGGATGCCGTATTGAAACGAGCTGTGTTGTCGGTTTCTACACTTACGATCAAGCAATTAAGAAGCGAATTTATTGTCTTTTTGAGTTTTGAACTGGGATAGCCAAAGGCGTAAACGGCTAAATTTTAAGGGGAAAATTTCGAAGGATTTTAGCGGGGATAGGGTTTTGCGTGTCAAAAAGTTTAACTGCAGAGTCTTTGGGACCACTGTAAGAAAGAAAATCCGCCTGTATCCCCCCGCTTCCATGTATAAAGGCAACCATTTTCAAATATAGCAACAGTTCATATCTCCAGGGAGAAATAATTACAATAATAATAACAAGAATAGTCGGCCTAACGCCGGTCAGATATCAATGAAGCAAAAATTATACGGAAAACAGTGGCATATCTTTATGTTATGTCAGCCATTTTTCAAAAGGCTTTTTGGTATCAAAAGTAACACCTCATTTATCATAAGGAGTATTCAACAGTCGGTGCTATACGATTGCCTAATATTTGAAACTGGAGAAACTTTTGTCAGTTGCAGCGACGTGCGCAGAAAATAGGGGGGCCAGGGGCCAAGGAGTCCCTTCCAAAAAAGAATCTAATATTTTTTGGAATTTTTGGAAATTTAGGTTGACACAAAAGAGAATATATGAGATTTTGTCCAGAATATCTACGATGATTTTGTAGTTTCAATCTGACTAATGCAAGAATTTCACGGGACGGTCACATAGTCTCAAATCACGGTATTATTACTTGACAAAAAAAAAAAAAAAAGAAAACAAACATTCTATTTGATGATTCAGAATGGTTTTTGAAAACTTTCTTTGTTCAAAGCACCGCCAGGGTATTTTCCCACGGTAGAAAGTAGCCTACTACCAGGATCTTTGGTTTTACGAAAACCTAAATGATAGTATTTCTCATATCTTCTTGTTTCCCAAGGGGGGGGGCATTATCCTTCCCTGGCGGCGCGCATAGCTTTATTAGAATTAGATTATTATAGATTTTATTTAGCTTCAAGAATTTTCAGATAAAATATTATCCACAACATTGAAAAAAAAATATTGAAATAAAATTGAATGGAATAAAAAAAAACAAACTAATTTATAAGTTAAACAGAAATAATACTTACAATTCGCAATGGTATGAATCCCCACCCCTTCATAAAATAATATCCTCAAAGAGGTTATAACCACCGTCTTATACCATAGTAGAAGAAACAGATTAAATAGCGCAGGTGATTTAGATTACCTTAGTTCTCCGGCGACTTTTTGTCTTTGGGAAGCTCTCGAACCGCTCAAAGTTCCTTCTTTCTTCGTGAACAGAAAGGTCGTAGTTTATGCTCCCAGGATCACTATCCGGCGAACCCAAGTACATGTCCCTGTTTCGGCTGGAAGATCCCTCAGTAGGTACACCATCCCACGTTGCTGAACTCTACAAATAAATTTTCACTAATTATAAATGCTGTATATTTGTACTGGATAAAAACACAAACCTCAAAGAGAGGAGTTGGGAAAGTGGGTGAAACCCTTTCTAGGAAATCTCAAAATTGTAACTATTCTACTAAATTATCAGTTTTTCGAAAGAAGTGTTCTACGTAAAAAGAGATTTTTAAAGATGACATTTGCAGATAATATCTGAGCTTAAAAAAGTTGCAGAAAAGTGACTATTTTCTTACAAAAAAACTAATATTTTTGTAGCAAAAGCAATGCTTAATTTATTTACTTTATTATTTTTTCAATAAGCTAGCAAGCTGTTTCCGTCCCAAGCACAATTTAACCAACCAAGAAATATTCAATTAAACACCGCATTTCGATATAAAGTTTTGATCAAGGTAAAACAAAAGAAAAAAATAACAAAAAATCACGAGTAATCATAAAATATAGGTTATAGGCACACTATAGATACAATAGAATTATAGTAAAACTGCCTAAAAAGAGGTAAACTTGGTCGAGAATTGTGATTGATGCACTTATTTATAGCTGTTCAGCACCAAAAAAAGAACAAAACAATATTTTGAAAATAAACAACTTAAAAACCGATTGCAAAAACGCATGCGCAAAAGAGCTTTCATAAACTAACAATGTTTCTGTCCGTAAAATTTGCTTACCTGTGATGAAAAAAATTGTCTTGGTGTACAACAGAAAAAACTACGTATGAGCCGTACAGAAGCCAAATCAATTAGCTCCCTAAAACAAACCATGAAAGAAGGGATATCACTGGGTACTTATCTGTTAAATGAAAGAAATTCAAGAATTACGCTGTGTAAGATCTAACAATAACCGGTTTGCCTCATCGGAATCGGCTATGGTTTGCTTATTTTCAGTGAGAAAAACTACGATCTAGCTATTTTTTAATTAAATATTTAATGTATAGAGGTGATTAGGAGTTAGTTTAGGTTAGATATTTAAAATAATGCGTTCTGCGCGGCCTACTTTCCATAATTCTTTGTCGTAGTTCCTATTATTTTATTTCTAAAGTATTATATTACCATCATGTTTAGGTATATTTCATTAGAATTAACCTAACTTCACTTCTTGGGGGTGTTTCGTTTAACAGACAAGTACCCATCACTGGTTTGGATTACAATGTAACAGTCATCAGCCGTGGGAAAATTGTCCAAATTTTTTAAAGTTGTCTTGCCTATTTGAATATGTATAAAATCTTTAAGCATGTTTCTGTTTGAAGTAAGTCAAACAGCTTTGTTCAAGTGTTCAAGTTAAATTTGCTAAAAAGGTACAAATCTAAGAGTCAGTCAAATGGTTTGCCTAGGCGCATACGCGACAGTTTTTTGTTTTTTTTTTTTTTTGGGGGGGGGGGCAATAATAGAAAGATTTGGTCAATAATTTGAATACGAAGGGCACAGAAACTTAGGGAAATCTGGTATTTCAAGGGAGACAAGCCCCAAGCCCCCCCTCCCTGCGTACGCATCTCGGCATAACAATAATTTACCAAAGTATAACGAAAAACAGTAAACTAATTTGGATTCTAAACGGCTCGTATTTACCTAATGGTTATAAAGATTGTCATCTTAAATAGCTAAAATGACTTTAGATTTTGGGAAACACAAATCAAATGTTTAAAATCGCTGACGTTATATTCAAAGAATTCTAAGATGATCCGAAGAAAAATTTCTTAAGTCTTCTGTACACAAGATTAAACTGTGAAAGTACAGTTTGCTCATTTAATCTAAAACAAATAAGAACACTATGATCAGAAATCATAAAAAAACATGAAATATATTTTATTAATTGCGCAACTAAGATAACAAAATCATTCGTTTATGATTCCTATGGTAAAATTGTTGTTTACAGAAAATCCGTAACCAAACTGAGAGATTAATATATCAAAATATTGCCAGGATAAAGATTCTTTAAACAAACTTTACCACACTTGAAAACCTGACATAACCAGCAACAACTTACTAAAAAGTTCTTAGCTTGACGACAATTCAAAGACAAAAAGATGTTAGCAAGGCGTTACCCACTTTTCGCCAATTGGTGTACATCTCGGAGCGCCACGTGTGCCGCAAAGTTTTGCCACGCTTGGCACAGTCCTCGCAACGCTTACTACAGTTCCACTACGCTTGGTATTCACCAACTGGTGTACATGGTTTCTGAAAGTTGGCAACCCGTCGAGTGTTGGCTAAACTTTGACATTTAATAAAATACCCCGTAGGAGAAAAGATTCAACTCCATTTCAACAGAATTTTAAATAGAATCATTTCCTCTATAGTACGGGCGCCAAGACCTAAAATGTGACCCCTCCATGACACGTCTGTTTCACGCAATCCGATAGCAGTTTCTAGTCATATCAAATGCGCCGATTACGATTATACCCGGGAATAGGTACCTCCGAGGGGTGCTTGACCCTGAAAATTGACCTGGAACATTAAATAATAGGCCTACTATGCAGCGAATTTCACTTGCAGCCCATTAAATTTTGGTCGTTTTAGCTACAAATCAACGTAACTGAACAAAAATGTAAGCAAGTTAGTCATTAAAAAAAAAAAAAAAAAAAAAAAAAAAAAAAAAAAAAAAAAAAAAAAACAAACTGCTATCGCCTGAACGTTATTTTTATTCGATAAATTGAAATAAGTATCGCCATTAGTGCATTGAGAAATCATCCGTAAGCAATTTCTCTGGAAAACATCTAGCAAATCTTCTTCCGCATTTCGGAGCGCCGAAGCTTCGGAACCATATTTGACCACTGTCATCTTAGCTTCCAATATTATAATCTTGGTTTGCAGACTTATCTTCCTATTCTTTCAAACTTTTTTAACTGTGAAAAAACACCCTGAGCCTGGGCTATTCTACTTTTAAAATCTTCTCTTCTTCCACCGTCTTTACTAATAATACTACCAAGGTAAAGGAAGCTGTCTTTTCGTTACCCAGGGTCTCCCTTCACTTATTCCCAGCCTTAGGGATTTAGTCTCCTTAAATTTAATTTTCAAACCTATTCTAGCACCCTGAACTCGCAAATCCTCTAAAAATTCATTCATTTTGCTCACACTTTCATCTAGGATGCTTAAATCATCAGCATAATCTAAGTTCAAAAGTTTTTCTTCCCCATTTGACTCCGTGTTCTCTCATTGCCTTTCCTGTGCTCCTTAAAACACAACCCTGCTTAAGTCCTGGTTTAATACGAAACCATTTGCTAATCTCATTTCCTACCTTAACCGCAGCAGTCTTATTCTCGTACATAGCACTAATTATATGATTCCATGATCCCGCTTTGATTGATTGATTGATACCTTTAATTTCAACAATTCACAAAAATAAGAAAACAATGAAATACACATAGCTACTACTACAAGGCCAAATGACCTGTTCTCAGTGGTTCAAATAACTAATTAAATCACATAATCAAAAGACGAAAAAAAAAATCGTCATTTAGATAGGTCACATGGAACCTGCTCTCCCCCTGTATCTCAACTAAGGAGCAGCCCTTGGACCTGGGATTTAAATGGTAAAACCGATTCAGATCCCCTAATGTTGTCTGGGAAGATCTACTTATAGAGGGATCTACTTATATGACGTAACACATGGGCTGACCTCACTGTATTTCCGTATCCTAGTATGATAATGAGTAATGAATTGAACTTCTAATTAAAACGATGGACTAAATCTTCTAGTTCACATATAATCAGCAGTGTCCATTACACCTAGCCAGTCCCCTGAGATTATACAACGAGTAGCTGCAGTCGCTATTCCTACAAAGTACTCCTATTCCTACGCAATAAGTGCCCAGTTGGTTTCCACTTCCACTCTTCATGAGAATATAATCTGTTTGACCTAACAACTGGGAGATCGAGTTGAGACTTTCAGGAAATGTATTTTTGGGGAAGGGGGGGGGGTATGAGTGAACCTGTACTGTTGAGTTAAAGAGTATCCTTATAATTCTTTTTCGAAAACGATAAAGAAAAACAGACAAAACCCATCTGCTCGCACTTTTGGCGAACAGCTGTAAACGTTTTTCAGATACTAAGTTCTTTTCTTGTTGTTTTATAGTTTGCTTTAGTTGCTTTTTAGTCTATTTGCTTTATCAATACAAATTAAGCTTACGATGACTAAAATCAGCAATATTGGGCATGCGAAGGTGGAAAATCACGAAACCATGAAGAGTCACGATTTCATTTTGAGCAAAGAACCAGTATTTTTTGGAAAGGTAAAACCCCAGGAATAACATTTTTTACTCTCCTCACCCCCCATTTAAATGGTAATTACCCTTTTTGTATATAATGTACTAGGCTACGCCCATGACGAAATTATCAATAGCCTGAAAATCCTTTCATGGAATTCAGGAATTCTGCTAAAATATTTAATGATTATTTAATATACTGATAGATCTTCAAAACTCGTGTGGATATTACAAATAGACTAGACTCACCCAGATTGAGTTTATATCATTCCATGGGCTTTGAATTGATATTTTAAGAGAGATAGATTTTTCAGGTGCAGGAGAGGGGGAGAGTGAATCACCACTTTCTTCGACCTCCATTCCATCAGCTGGATCAGGAGGAAGTGTGCCTTCCAAAGCGCTGTTGCATCTGCTTCCATTACTGACACTGTAAAGAAAAAAAGGAATTGCAACAAAAGTAAAAAAGGAATAACACTGTAAAGAAAAAGAATAAGAAAAGTAAGGCAGTATCAAAAACAGAAAAACTCAACTAATCATGTTAGCAGGAAGTTCTTGAACCAAGATCAGAAAACTAAAAGCAAGGGAAGCCAAAAAAATATGTTTTTTACCCGTTGTTGTATTTACCTGCCGTTTCTATTTTAAATTTTTCAGGCGGTAAAAAGAGAAAAAGTGTTTAATTGCAATCTTGTATAAAACTGCTCTCTGTTTCTCCGTAGTGCAACCAACTGTCTTAGATTAGAAAAAGTCAGAATGAAAATTAGGGCGTGACGGGTGACGATTCGTTTTCCAAATTAGCTGTATATGGTTTCAGCAAAGTATTAAGACCTGTTTGGCTGCGTGCGACAAAAGCCGAGGGACCACCGACCTTCAAAAAATCACGTACACCAGGTGGCACGTGCCAAGTGTGGATGGAACTGTGCCAAGTGTTACAGACTTTGCCACGCGTAGCGAAATTGTGCAGCACATGGCGTTTGAAGATGTAAACTAGATGGCGGATTTTTTTTTTTAAATGTCTTATGTGATGCATTAAGAAAAACGTTTGACAGCCACAGTTTGAACACTCATAGATAGAAGAAAAAGCACAACTAACAATTATTAAAAGCTCCAATTTCGATTTACTCGATCGTTTTGCAGTTTGTTTCTAATTCAGTGCTACGATAAGTTATTAGTATTAGCAGCTTCTTAAGAAAAAGTTTTAAGAAATTGATTAAAAGAATCGATTTTTTTTCAGAAACAGATTGTAAACATTAATGAGAAAAAACTCCTATCATTTTTATGCAGTCCAAAATACAATATTCTAGCTTCTTTCTTTCCTCTGTTTTCCTCGGTTTTTAGAAAGATCTTTCTTAGAAAGTTAAAAAAGAGTTTAAAGTGCTGATAGTAGAATCTATATTTCTAAGCATTTTCGGCCCTAAGTTGTTTTTTTTAGCTTTTTCACAATGCTAGATGTTTTCCATACTCTAAAAAATGGGGATGAGGAGGGTCCAATACCCCGAAGTATCGAGAAATCTGCCATTTTACACTGGTATCTTTTGTATTCTATGTATTTTCTCTGTGTATCGTGTTATTGTCTACATTGTACCAACCATCCCCCCCTCCTACCCCCTAAAAACTTACGCAGACGGCCTAAGGGACAAGTTTTAAATTACATGCCTTTGTATCCTTATTGCGGACATCAAATCCTGTTAGCCATGTCCGTTTCTGAACATCCTTCGGACAAACAGCATTTTTTTTACGGAACTTGGAATATTGAAAAATTAATCAATAAAATTCCCTAAACACTATGTCATCCTAAAAAGGGTTACGCTTCCACAACCAGATATATGACACAGATCTATTATAGCCCGTTTTCCAATAAGAAGCATTGCCAAGAAGAAAACTTGTCAAGAGACGACAACAGTCAAAATAAATTAACTCAATTTTGAGTTCAGTCACACATTTCCCAGATATTAAAAGGGTAAGTCCCGCAAATAAACTTCTATCTTGCTTGATAAGTAACGCATTAGTGAAATCATAGAAAATGATTTTCTTACACTATTAGTACATCAAATGAGTAAATGGCGATGTTAGAGAAAAAGAGACGCAAAGAGAAAATCTCGAATAAATTATTCTATATACGAGGAAAGCTCGCCCCCCTTAAGCCCTCTCGTCTTTTTGCTAGGGTTTAAATTATGCTTTATTGAGAGAATGGCCAACATCTATAACAAGTAAAATCTTTTCTTTAGCTTATATGTTACCGTGAATGTCCGAAATTTGTGAAAGTCGACATTCACCGGTGAATGTCCAAAATACCTTTTTTCTCCTTGGATTTAGCCAGCGTTACCAGTCAAATATTTCAGCTTATTGCAAGATTTGATGATGACAGGTTAGGTTACGTTGGGCTAGGTTAGCTTAGGTTTTTAACCCATTTCTGATATTTATAACCGAACTTAACCTAATCTAACCTAACTTTAACTTTTACCATCATACCTTGCATAAGACTGAAAAAGCTAACTCGCAAAGCTAATTGAATCCAAGCACAGAAAAAGGAATTTCCGACTTTCACCAGGAAATGTCGACGTTCATCAGATTTCGGACATTCAATGTAACATATATATAAAATTAGATGAAAAAAAATATGCTCGTTGCAAGTTTTAATGTTGCTATTTGCATTCGTTTTGAAAAAAAAATTGGTGTTTAATGTCTAGGCCCCTTTTTAATATTATATTCACGGTTATTTAAATGTGAGGGGCTGCCGTCCACTTGACTGCTTCAGAAATGATATTCACCATTGAACAAAGATTACCCCCTCAAAAATTATCTACCCAAAATTCTCTCAAAAAGAAACTATCCCCAGGGGGAGGATCAGAATTATGGAAAATTAAGGTTTGGATCATAACTTTCAGGTTTTCCAGGGGGTAGGGCTCTTCAAAAAAATGGTTCTTTAGGGTTTGCTCAGCCTCTCTTCCCATTGTGTGGGTGATGATAGGAATGCAATTACACGTTACACGCAAAATAATTCCGCAATAAAAGAGGAACTGTCACCACACAGCACCCATATTAATCCCCAAATAATGGGCGGTTGGCATTTAAATTTCCCCACCCTAAATATTTGTCTTAAGGACCTCTCAGCATAGGTAAAAAATTCGATCCTAAAGCCGCAATTTTAAGGCTTCCGACTTTGACGCACCTAAAAAGCCTTTTGAACCATTTGACTTAGCACTTTTCGATAGTTAGGAAACATGTTGAATCTAATCCGTTAATGTTCATCAAGGTCACAATACTTTTTGGGGTATTTTCTAATTTTTTGAAAATTCTGGAAACGTCCTTACGCTAATACTTTTTGTTTCGCAGATTTAAAATTGATTGATTTTGCACACTTGAAATCAGCTTGAATAGCTGATTCTTTGGATTTAATTATAATTATCAAATTCCGTTTTTGCCAGTTTCACCTACAACTAACGCAGGTTGCTCTAGAAATTTTATGTCTAAAAAATTCCATTGGGGTTTTGACAATTCATCGTAAGGAACGAACATTAAAAAAAAACACAAAAAATGCGTGAATTAAATTAAAACTTTGAAACCACCCAAAAAATCATGGCAATCTCAAAAGTTGAGGAAGGGGGTCCCAAAAATCATCACCGTGTAACCGCCTGACCGTAATAACTGTAGCAAGTGCAGTGGCATCATGCAATAGACCTTTATACTGTACTTAGGCTATACCCACCTTTGTTCCAAAATTGAGTCATTATCTGGTACAACATCCTCTAAGCGGAATTGCATTGGCGTAGAATAGTCGAACACTCGCTGTTTGGGATTCCATCCATGAGTGGTGGAAAAAGCTTGGGCCCAAAAAGACTCCGATTCGGATGCATCTAGCTGTCCTTTCGGATCCCAAGTCGATTTCCTGAAAACATACAAAGGTTCTATGGAGAATTTCTTTTAAAACAACACCCCCTTATCATTCAATCTTCTGGCTCTAAGACATAGAGATAGTACTGCCATAAGTTGTAGACTTAGAATTCTGTAAACATTAAGCGGAAATAAAAGATCACTAACTTCACTAATGTAATAAAATACCGTTGTGAACGAAACGAAATGGCATATCTCATTTTTTTTAATGAGCTACAGTATTCCAAAGATTGATCTATCCACTGGCTGCATCCCCCCTCCCCCCGTAGATTTTAAAAATACTTCTTTGGTATAGTAATAGAAAAATGCCTTTTTTTTGGCATTTGTTCTGGCAAACAACACATATCACCTCCTCGTATACCCCAGATTTTTAAAAATATAATTATCCTCCCCCTCCTTCTAAATTTACGCAAAATTGGCGTCCCTGGACTACGTGATGTAATTGAAGGTACTATGTACCAAAATGACCCCCATGTTAAGCAGATAAAACAGTAACTCATATATTTGGAACTTATTTAAATCTTCAATAAAAATGGTTTTCGTGCATAAAGGCCAAAAGTCTTTTAACACTCTACTTTAGAAATGTGAGTGATAAGTCCTTCAGTTTTCAGCTTGGTGATATGTTTGTAGTAAAAAAAAAACAAGCTTCGTCGTTGCTCGGACAGCAGAACATATTAGCATTTATCTCTACAATTAATTATTTATTTTTAAATATTAATTATATAATAAAAAATTAATAATTTATAATTATTATAAATTCTCGACACCAATTCACTACTTTTTATGTTCGAAAAATGATGATTGCGCCTTTTGCTGACGTCGGAGTTCTATTTTTTCATTGTAGCTTTTGTTTGAACTACTGATTCATTTATAATATGCATCTATCATCTTCCAAAGTAGGTTACTTGCTCTGTAAAAAGTGATAGGTCATACCAAAATTAGGCGTCTTGGCTAATACTTTTTCTTTTTCATATACAACACATAAATACCTTGAAAAATTCAGACAACTAAAAGGAACAACAGTGTAACGAAAAGCATAATGGGCCGAAAACATACACCAGAAGTGGGGGTGGGCTACGGAAATGTTTCCTCTTTTGAGATTTTAACCTATTTTGAGATTGTTGCAGTCCTAGCTATAAACTGAACAATTATTCTGCAGTTCTATACTAAAGGTTTTCATTGGTCAACAGAACGGTATTATTATTTTTTTTTTTTAATCCCACCTCCTCTCCTCTCGGTGACCTTCAAAAATTCTTTAAAATTATCTCATAATTCATCTAATATCACCTACCCTTTTCTTAATAAAAATCTTCTTCAAAAAATTCAATTTATTCAAATTTTATATAAAAATTGAGCATTCCAAAATATACCAGGGTATAAAAATAGAGGTATACTACATTTCAATTTTCTTATACCTTTTAGGTGCATCCGGTATCTCAGGCTGCCCTTCCCCTTTAGGCCACCCCTTCCATCGTGACCTTAAATTACACTTTTCAAATGCATTTTCATCAATCTCTATTTCCCCCAATATATAATTCCCTTTTACCCCCGTCCCCCAAAATAAGAATATAAAAAACAAAAACAAAAATACAAATAAATAAAAAAAAAGTAAGAAAGAAATGAAATACTCCACCTTTACAAATAAATACCAATATGTAGAATCTTTCATTATCTTCCTACTTCATTTCCTTTACCCTTATTACTCATCTTTCATTTCCCCTTTGGCTGCTCAATCCTGATTAAAACATTATCATTACCCTACTTTCAATACTTCTCAAATCTCTTTAAAACTTTATCTTTATCCTCCTTTTAATACTTCTTTTTTTATCCATTTCTTATTCCATTTTTAAATAACAACATTTCTAATTCTAATTATAAATTCTAACAAAAATTGTCTAACAGAACGGTATTATTTTTAAATCAAGTTCAACGGGAACATTGAGTATTTCGTGTTGTGCAAAGATCCATCCCTCAGGCTCAGGAGTGAAAACGTAGGCTACTAACAATTAAAACGCTTCGAAGGACATGACAATACACGAGCGAGACAGTGTATAAGCCATCCAAACACGCGTAATCCCAGAGACGGGTGATATATGATGCTCCAAACCTAAGAGATGGTTGGAGGTTGTTTGCTGATGCCCAGAGTACTTTTGGAGGTACAGGAGGAGCCTCGGTCGGTTTCTGGAAATATTATTTTTGTGCCTAAATTTCAATGTTCTAAATAGGTTGAACCAACCTTGAGTATTCCCAGATATTGCTACAGAGACATAAAAAGAAGGGGGCCCTGACACCGCCTCCGAATACTAAATTTATCCCAATTTCTGGGCGCTTCTTATTAATTTTGATACTTATCAGTTAGCTGGAACCGCAGTATATAAATAATAGGCAATATTATCGTTCCCTATCTCACCCATTATAAAAACCCGGGTCGAGTGGTCCAGAGAACGTAGAAACATAAGCGACGTTAGATCTTTTCACGGGTAGACAAGTCAGATTTCTCTTGAACGCGAAACTTGGCTTCAACGTTGGAACACAAAATTTTGAAGAAACTAATTTTAAATTAATTTATTCCAATACATATATGAAAATCGGTAATTAGTGGTGCAATGTTATTATTAGATGTTTTTAGGAATTAAAAGTAGGTTTCGAAGTCTCAAGTTGGTTTCAAAGGCGTTTTAAGAAAGTTTCTGCCAAAATACGTGTTCCAGGGTAATTGGACCGCTGATGGAAAATCAAATGAGAGGAGCTGTTTGTTCGCGCTAATGCAAGAAGAAGTGGGAGGAGATGTTTGTTTTGCACCGAGATTGAAGAGCCAGAAATCATCTGCGGTAAACTTACTGCTATTATCTTTATACAGTGGCTGGAACGCACGCGAGAAGTGAAGATTGGTTAGATTGGTTAATGCTAATGAAATAAAACAAAATACAATGAAAATATAATAGTTTAGAAACAAATTTGGGCTATATATTTGCACATTAGGGGGGAGGGGTAAAGCATAGCATATATTAAATACGTAACCTAACCAAAGTATCTTTTTTTGCCCCTTCAACCCCAAAACACTAAAGTTCAAATATTTTCACGGAGAGAGCAATACCTCACTAGGCAGAGGAAACCTGTTTTTCATAGGATCTTTGAAATTCTATTTACGGTTCTTATCGCTTGTGTTCCAGCTAGCCGAAAAGTACCTTAATTTTTTTAATGACCCCCTGTAAAATACTTCCCGTGCGCATGCCTTGTGTGCCGGAATCAGTTTGATCTTTAAAATGGTTTGATAAGCCAAGGAGGCCAAAAGTGAGTTTATTTTTAATGACAGATCAGCTTTTCAAACAAAAATCACTGAAGCCATTCTTAAGAATTTCTGGTTTCTACGTATTTTCAAAATTTGTACTATTAAGTAACATTATAACATACCTCCAGTCACGTAATGCTTGCACTGACCTTGACAGCAAAACCCGAAATCAATTGTTCGGTCCCTTAATTCCGCAGTTGAGCACTTTCCCGGTTTCCTTTTCCGTTACTTCATAGTCTAGGCATTGTTTCTACGTGGGCAAATAGGAAATCGATCCGGGAATTTTGGTTGACATGGCTACGGAATCTATAGCAAAATAGTCTCGCATGTATCGAAGAAAAGAAACTTGCAGAGGATAAACAGACATTGGGCCCGTATGATAGATTTTATTTTGGGGGAGTTACATTAGAAAAAATCCTTGAGACATGGGATGAAAATCCATAGAATTTGGACATCTCGAAAACTTTTGACAATATTTACGTGAGAATGAGTCTTTCCAGGGAGGTAGGACCTAAGAACCGCTTTCGATCAAATTTCAAACCTTTATGACGTTTCACGAATTTTCTTAAGATAATAGAAAGGAAGCGACCGGACTTGATTAAAATAATTCAATACATCCGCTCTTGAATAGTTTTTGTAGCCAGGTGTTGGGGGGGGGGGGTAGATTTCTGCTTTTGCGATTTCAGCGATTCTACCCCTCTGTCTCAAATGAATTGTTACATACGTGTCTTCTTAGTTGTACTGGCTGAAATTAGTTGAGTTCAACGTTAGAAAAATTGTGACATTATCAAGGCCGTATCCAGGGGGTTACCGGGTTTCAACCCCCAGAAATTTATGTCCGACCCATAAAAAAGTATAAAATGCATATATACATTTTGATGTGATTTGCAAAGTTCTTTTTGCACCCCCCCCCCCAAAAAAAAATCCAGGATACGGCCATGGATATGATTAATGAAGCTACAATCAAGCCAATCATATATGTAGAGGTTTTTCAAGGGGAGAGACAGAGTCATTAAAACAGCAAATTAAGAGTACTGGCAAATGACGTAACAATTGGAAACCCCAGGGTAAATCTACAAATTTAGGGGGGGAAAGCCGAAAGGACTTTTCTTGCATACGGACTTCCTGTATATAGTCCAGGAGCCATCAAACTATCCAAGCTCATCGATTATTTCCGAAAACCTGGTTCCCACGTTGAAATAGAGTTAAACTTAGGAGGGGTATATACTTATTCTTTAGCCTCATATTGCAGCCCGAATTCCATACTCTGATGGGTTATTCCTGTGTTCTTGGAAATTGAATATTCCTATGGTAATTAACAGGCGTATACCAGAGTGGACTTGGCACTAGGTAATGGGGTTATAACTAGACCCCGGCGCCGCGCCGGTGGATCGACCGAACGCCGCCGACAAGCGGCCCGGTCGAACGCTGCCGAAGTGTCGCAACGCCGCCGGCGCACCGCAGGCGCGCCACCGCCGGCAAAGGTGGCGGCGTTCGGTTGACTTTAAATTAATTTTGCGGCAATTCTTTATTGCGTCAACCGCAAAGTCGGAGCTTTTCCTTCTCGTGTGGTTTAGTATTTCGATTTTCCTGATTAGAAATCAAGCAGGGCTTGCACTATCCCCGAATTTTCGAGTATTTCCCCGAAAATCTATGCGTCACCCCGAAAAAAAATTTGGTTCCCCGAATCCCCGAAAATCACGCAATCACGGTGCCACCCCTAGCGATTTATCACCAGTGACTTTCCCTGCCAAATATTACTTTGCATACCATACTTCTTCACTACTCTCTGGTTCGTTAATTTTTGTCTCTTGTTACTTTGCATAAAAACCAGACAGATGCAATATGCAATTGCATTGCAAATATTGCAATATACATAGTTCTTCATATGTTGACAAAAAAAGTATCGTCTTTATGAAATGAGTTTAAATCATTTCGAATCCAGTTTCCCACTTGCAATTCCTTAAATCATTCGTAGTCAAGAATTTTATTTTCAAGTTGAATAGAATTATAGAACGCAGCATTCACTACATTTTGATTTTGAAATTGATAGCAGAAAGATCATTTCTACAACTGAATTGTAAATTTGCAGAATTTTTTTTCTTTTGCTGTTTTTAGATGAGAATTTCTTAATGTTTAATACTCAATTGTTGAACGCCCGATAGATTAAAGAAAATACAATCTTCTGTCTGAAAATATTTTACCCCCCTCCCCCCAAAAAAAACACGAAAAAACAACCTTCTATTGAGACAAAATTTAGCTATAGACTAAGCTATGTACAAGGTTGGGGAATTAAAGATTGAAACGGAAGTTACCCCAAAAATATGATTCATAAAAAAATTGTAAATTATTGCCTATAGGGGGGGGGGATAGGGGGCTATCATTTTTAAATGATAATACCTCATTTTTATATTGAAAGCAGGGATGCCAAAAAGATTTTTTTTTCATTTAAAGCGGAGATGGAAAAAAATACTATCAAATTCCCTGTGAAACCATTGAAATATTTTGATAGACCCAGGGCCCCCCATTGCGATTTATTCATTGTCTTGGGTATTTTGCGATTTCTCATAGGCTACTGGCCTAATTTGGCTTTTGTGTGTGCTCCCATTTAATTACATTCTTTGAATCTTATTGAATGCCACGGCGAATCTATGACTCAGTTTTCCAATAGTTTGAGGTATATCTGAATAATTTCGCCTTTTTTGTTGTCATCTTTGCACTCCTTTACTCATACCCTCATTTCTTTTTAAGGAACACGCTGTTTAACGATATTTCGCGTGTTTGTTTGAACCATATAGTGACCTAGTTAATTATTAAATCAATTATTTTTTTAATGTAAAGCTGATACGGTATCCTAGCAAGGTGGTATCACGAGGGGGGGGTGTAGGGAGGTATTACATTTAAATGATAATATCTCGAAATAAAAGTTATTATTTTTTTAATTAAAAGCAGAGAAGGTACCCTATCAAGGTGCATGGTATCCGGGGGGGGGTTAGGGAAGTATTATATTTAAATGATAATATCTTAATTTTTTTTATTGAAAACAGGGATGCCAAAAAGTTTTTTTTTTAATTTAAAGCAGAGACGGTATGCTATCAAGATGGTATCCAGAGGTGGGGCTTAGGGAGTTATTATATCTAAGTGATAGTACTTTGATTTTTTTTTTTATTGAAAGCAGGGATGCCAAAAAGTTACTTTTTTTAATTTAAAGCAGAGACGGTATCCTATCAAGGTGGTGTCCAGAGGGGGGGGTAGGGAATTATTATATTCAAATAATAATATCTTGAATTTTCTTATTGAAAGTAGTCTCAGTCCACACAAAGTGGATAAGTTGATTTTTATTCATGACAATTATAGCCACATCCCGCAGTTACAATAGACTTCCAAGTTTGACTGAAGGAATTTTTTTCGACCAGTTGACCCCTAGATTTTTTGTCCCTCCACACTATCTTGAAAAATACCTTTTTTTTACACATACTAATATTTGGACTTTCAGTAGTATACCAGCTTACCCGTCACGCGTTGCCACGATCTTAAAAGAAAGAAATTCAATGAGAATACCCCTAAGGAAAATTTCTAAACGTTCACTGTCTTAGTTAAAAGTTTCTAACGTCATAATGTTTTCATTTTAGTTTAATTATAATTGAGGAACATATTCGAATCATACAAGATTACTTTGAATTGCTATGCATGCTCTTCGAAAAGCAGTTCAATTTTCTGATATCGTCCATTATATAAATTCATTTAAGTTCGACCAAGCTAATTGGTTGAGACTAACACATTGATTGGAAATTAACTTCCATTTTCTTTCCAGTACTGAGGTGGGTCATCCACATTTCGTCATTGGGAACTGATGCTTGATTATTTTTTAAGGTGAAATTTTAAGTTATCCTATTCAAAATGATTATAAATGATTGTTGAAAAAATTGGTAGGATAGGTTGATGTGTTTTTGTGTTTTACATATAATTCTGCTTGTAATTGTATGTTCTTTTGTGTATTGTAAATATTGTTTTATGTTTTATGTGTGGTATATTTCGACAGTTGGATAATGTTTTGAAAAATGAATCAACACATGTAAATTAAAGAAGGAAGAAGCCAAGCAAAAATAGTGCGTAGGACATCTTTGTCCAACCCTTGTGATAATTTAAAAATTAACAAGATTTTCGTGAGTTATACTTGATGTATTTTTTTTTAATTGTTATTAAAACCCGTTTTTAATACAAGGAAGGGTTTTTAGGAATCTAAAAGAGCAAAAAAAAAAAAAAAAACGATCAATATCAAAGTCGCCCGTTTCAACTGTTTTAAAGGTGACAAAGCAGAAATTGGCAAAGGGCATCATGAAAAAATTAAGCTTCAAGTTCAAACTTGAAAAAAACTACTAATTTTGATAATTATTTATGTTAAGAATACATAGCTAATAGATACTTCAACTATTATGCAAGGGTTCTGAAACGCCACAGCCATTTCGTTTCTACCAGATTTCTGATTCTCTTGATGAATAACAAAGAAGACCAGTTTCCAGCCAGCGACTTGTGAAGTTTTGAACACGTCTTACCGGCGGCGCGCCACCGACGTTTTATCGGCGGCGCGGTGCGGGGCGCTGTTTTTTGCCCCGCCGCCGCCGGTCTTACCTCATCGGCGCGGCGCCAGGGTCTAGTTATAACCCTTACAGGGCAATGAAGCCACGCATAAAGAAGTTTAGAAATGTTTCCTGGGCGAGCAAACCAATTCTGAAATGACTTCTTGGACCAGAAATCATATTTATTCCCACGAGCTATAAGCAGATATTTTTCAATGATATCTCGAAAGATTTCCATATCTAGGTCAGTAGTGAAACTTGCAGGCAGTTTATTATTTTTTAAATAATATTTTGGTAAAACATTAAAAAAAAAAGCTGGCTAACCGTGGTCTCTTACCTATTTGTGTATCCTTCGCTAACAGCCAGCTTGTATCGTTTCTAGTAATCGGTGTGCAAATATCAGTTTCTTGTAGTTGCAAATATCTGTTTCTTGCAGTAAGAAGTCCTTTTTAAAAGGGATTATCACACGCTTCAGCGAAGCTCTGTACAAGTCTTCACAAAATATCAATTTTATGAACTATTATCCACCTTCGGGACTACCGGCATTCATATCACGATCACGAACCATATTTGTACTAGGATGTGTGAAAGGTAAAAAGAGACAAAGTACTTAAATTTAGTCAAACAATCTATGGCTGCTTTAAACAATGTGTAGCAACCAACTTCAAGCTTATCATTTGCAAAAAAACACACAGAGAACACACAAAAACCTTTCAGAAAGGTTTAACAAAATACAGAATCCATGAAAGCTTGATGGAAATAATTAATGGACTCCATTTTCAATATTTCAAACGGTCAAGAAAAGTGTAAATGATGATGTTGGATGTGTAACTATGGCAATGCAATAAGTTTGAGACCTAGAAATAAATAGATAAAGTTAGTTATGGAAATATTTTTTCGAAGCTTTACCACAGTGAAATAGTTTACCTCTAAAAAATGTTGAGACTCAAAAAGCTTTCATTTTTTTGATAGGTTGAAATTTCATACAAAGAACAATCAGGCTTTACGTTCGTTATACTGGCTAAAAGTTCGACCCAGTAACAAATGGTAATTGCAGCAACAAGTAAAAAAAAGAGATTGTGTGGGCTCTCTGACATACACTTAAAGAATAATGCGATTGCCTCAAGAAAAAAGGTTACAAATACAAACAATGGAATTAAAGGACACTTTCAAGCACGGAGAAATATGATATTAATCTCTAGCCAAATATTATTATTTGAAGTCGTAACATTTGGCTCTTGGCTACAAATGAGCAAGTTACAATCTGAGGCTTAGGGACCTAGTCAACCACCAAGATCTCATGACGAATTAAAATATTCATATTTTCGTGTATGCCTTCTTGGTGCTGCAGTGAGTTGTTAGTAGTAGCAGTAGTATTCACCTGTTTTGGCAAAATGTTATAATCAGACCGGAACATATGTGCGTTGTCCCAAAGTTTGATAGGTAGTGATTCCCAGCTAATAGCTAGAACTATTACTGATACGTTTCTTAAAGCGCTAAGGCCAGTGAAAATGAAATCTGATTCATTGAGGTGGTTAAGTGGAAACTTTCATAACCATATACATCTTTAATACTCAGGAAAATTGGAAATTCAGATTTAAAGACAAAGATCTCCATTTGAAATCATCCAGTTTTTGGTCGTAATGAGCAGAAACGTAAAAAAGAAACGTAGGTGAAATGTCAGCAAAAAAATAAGGGTACCTGTGTCTAATAGCGACCACACTGAAGTTATGTTGAGAAGTGAAGTTTGGTTAATGCTAATGAAATAAAACAAAATGTAATGAAAATATAATGCTTTATCAACACAATTATTAAAACTACAACAAAGAATTATGGAAGGGGGGCCACCCAGACCACATCAGAATAAATACGTAACCTAAACTAACCTAACCAAAATACCAACAAAATATTTAATTAAAATACAGCTACAATGTAGTTTTCCACCGAGCCGAAGCTAATATTGTCTGGTATAAAGACCATGAAAACCGGTTATTGGCTGACGTTCGCGATACAAGATCTTGAGTATGATGCCTATAAGACAAAAGTACCAAAATAAGCTAAAAGCATGTGACACCGAACTGATTAAAAAGGTTTAGGTTTCCTTTGAAGGTGTAGTTGTCTCTGCGAATCAATAGACTGTTAATGCTTGAATTTATACGGAGGAAAAGCGTTACCAAATGTGGCTAATTATTTTTGCTAATTGTCAAATTTGCAAGAATGGGTATTTTCCCATTATATGTGCCTTTACAAGGAAACCAGTCGCGAAAAACTAGTTTTGACGGGTTAATTCAAGACTGCTATAGAGTAATATAATACATAGCGTAGTTTTCATTGCGTATACGATATTTAAACTGTTGTTTTTGGGGGTTTAGGAGGGGAAAGGTACCTAGGTTAGGGTTACGCACTTAATATATGCTATGCTTTACCCCCCCCCCCACCTCCCTAATGTGCAAATATATAGCCCAAATATTTTTGTAAACTATTATATATTCATCCTATTTTATTTCATTAGTATTAACCAAACTTGACTTTTTAGAAAAGCCAATATAATGGGAAAGCACCCAAGAATTTAATTCTACCTTGAACTATATGACGACTAAGAAAGTGTCCAAAAATGAGAATAAGGGAAACAGTGACCAGTGCAGCCACATAGCTAGACTTGCCCTGCCATTTGGAAAAATAACTGTTTCAATATCATGATTAAGGTTTAAAACTGGCTCTATCCCAAATTTTTGAGGCTTTAAAATCAGAGATCGGTAACCAAACTAGGTACGCCTTTTGGAGTTAGCCAAAACTTGAAAAAAGGATATTGTGACAATGTATTAGGAAAATGCTGAGAAATATAAGTTCAGTCGATCTTGCAAAAAAAGGTTATGCAAGCAAAATGAAAGCAGCCATGATTCCTAGCACCATAACTAAAAAAGGCCAAATAATGGCTTATCCAGATTGGTTTGTACATAGGGACGCATCCAAGCCCGTCACCCAATGGTATCTCGAAATTTCCTTATAATGCCGTACAGATGCGGATCCAGGGGATGGTCTTAGGGGTAGATGGTCCCTCCCAGAGAAGATCAGAAGTTTCACTATTTACAGAGATAAGGGATGAAAATTACAAAGGAGAAAACCAAGTTTTGTAGGTACCCCCCCCCCGCCAAGCATATTTGGTATCCGCCCCAGATTTTTTCCGTGCAATAATTTCGGAGAACATTCAAAAAGCCATAAAACAGACAAACCAGTTGAAAAACAAGGGAGCTCGTGGGGAAAACCTTGACAATTCATGACAATTCAAGAGAGGAGATACAAATTGGTGCTAGCTTGTAGACCCTTAGTTTAAGCTTGAGCAAGATCTTGATGAGCATGCCAACACCCTCAGGAGAAACCACTTGATCCAACATTAAAGTTTTTCCAATAGACACGAATATCTAAATATGCAAACGTACATGTACTTTTGGAAATTGTTTTACGACGTCTCACGGAACATACAACACACACACACATACAAAACTGTTTTAAAACAGATTTGGTTTCTCCGTGTAGAACCCTGATATTCGGATTCACCTTTTTTCTCATTTTTTTCCAAAAGACACATGAATATCTGAATATATATACGTAAACTCACGTTTGAACATTCTTTTATAATATGCCAAATAAAAGAAAAAATAACATTTCAAACATAATTAGTTTGTCCGCACGAAATCTAGACATTAGGTAGTAAGAAATTTTCCAAGTACCACGCCTCTTCACCTATGTGCCTACTATATGTTGGGGGACACTGACACATAGATTCCCAACCAGATACAACATACCAGCCTGCCAGAAATGATTACAATGCCGAGCTTTTTCAAAGGCTCCGAAAGCTGTCATTTAAATATTCAATCAGTGAAAAAAGGGGACGCCAAAAAGTTGCGTCCCCTTTTTTTTGAAAAAAACTCTAAATACCCACAAAAACTATACATAATTTCATTCCAGAGGCCTAGGTTTTCTTCTACTTCTTCCCTTCGAGTGCACATGTATAAAACAAGGGAGAGGTACATTTTTTTTAACAATGAATATACAGAAAAAGGTAATTTTCAAAACATAATCAATCCTTCCACTCAGCACCCCTGCGTACTCCAGGGGGCCACAAGCATAAAAGGTGCCATACCCGAATCAATTCCATTTCAAGGAAAATGAGGCGGGTTCTTTAGAAGTAACCATGCTGATAACGGATATGGAGGAAATGCTCTGAGGGTTGCTTGAGGCATAAATTTAAGGATCAATAAAGATCAAATTTAATATAATAAATTAAGGATCAAGACGGTTCTGTTGTCAATGAATCTTCCTGTTACTGGGAACGGTATGTTATGTCCATAGCACATAATACATTTAAACATTGTGATAAATGTATTTATATATATGAGGGTTCGAGTCCTGGTGTCGCCAATTATTTGGTTTGGTACAGGGAATAATGGCGTGACTCTTTAAGCTTGACCAAAGTTGACCCATCCCCAAATTAGTACCTTAATAAATCAAAGGAATGTAAACAAGAACGATGTGTGAGAGCACAGGATGGCTTATCTCAATCCCATTGCACTTCCTGGACGAAGAGCCATGAAATGGAGATTACCACTCGAGTATGGACTGTCAAGTCTAATACTGCATCATTTACCTTTTTTATGTATTTATGCAGTGGGTAAGTACTGGTCCATATATTCAGGCTTCAGGATGAATATCCCATGAGATTTTTTGACCTAATTATTCTCATTAAGGTTTTAACAGATGAGGACGGATAATGAATATATTAGAAACATGGATAAAAACAGCTTGTAAAAGTGCTGTGCAAATAATTGAAATCTAAAAAAAAAGAAAAAACTAACTGGAATTTAGTTTCATTTAACTGCACTTTGTTTGACTTAAGCGTTTTTTTAATGTCATGTTAGGAACTTTCCCGTAAATGGCATTAATGTTTTGTAAAGATGCTTCGGTACTTGTCTATAATACCAACCACACTCAAGAAGTAAAGTTAGGTTAATCATAATGAAATATACCAAAATCTGATGAAAATATAATACTTTAGTAACAAAATATGGAAACTACAACAAAGAATTGCGGAAAGCAGGCCGCCCAGAGTGCATCATGGTTGCAGCGGCAGCTGCAACCTAGTAAAGAGCGAACCTCAGCAAATAGTAATCAAAAGTTGAAAAACGCATTTTCAAAAAGACTGTCTAGTGAGAAAAAATTGCCATTTGACACTGAATCAGGAATGGTAACTATTGTTTCGGTTAATCTTAGAAGTAAAAGTTTATTGCGAAAAGATA
>JAQQPU010001734.1:11509-21741 GCA_029168905.1 Artemia sp. Kazakhstan ARC1039 | reverse complement strand
TGGGGGGGGGGGGTTCAAACCGGGTAACCCCCCTGGATACGGCCTTGCTGAAACCCCTTGAAAATGGCGTCAAATCGAAATAAAAAGTGCAACATTGGAATCAGCATGGTCGAAAACCTTTCGTAGGATAATTACAGTCCCCCATCTTGAACACCAAGGAAAATCACTTTTTCGCATGGGTAGCACTGATCTGTCTCCCTTTTTTTTCTTTCTTTTTTTTCTAGAAGGGCTAGGGGGTGACCAGAGCATCATAGAGAGGTGTGTAATAGCTCATTCGAAAGGGAATTAAATCTGTAAGTGCCCTTTTTAAGTGACCAAAAAGATTCGGAGGCAAAATGTCCCCCCCCAACAGGCCCCCTCTCCCCAACTAGTCCTATAAAAATTTTGAGATAGCCATTTTGTTCAACATAGTTCAAAGGTCCAATATATATGGTTTTGATGATGATATGGACCTCCATAATCCCTAGGGAAGGGCTGTATGTGGTATCGGGTGTATCGATATCGCGCGTTACGGTATCGCATCGGGAATATCGGTATCCACTGTTGTTTTTTTTTTCAGTCATTTTCTAGGCTCATTTTTTTAAAGCATGTCCCGGAGAGGCATCATGGTTGCAACGGCAGCTGCAACCTAGTAAAGAGCGAACCACAGACCATAGTAACGAAAAGTTAAAAAACGCGTTTTGAAAAAAAAAAAACACTGCCTAGTGAAAAAAAATTCCCATCTGACACTGACTCAGAAACGTTAACTATTATTTCGGTTCGTCTTAAAAGTACAAGTTAATTGCGAAAAGAAATTTATGTTGATTTCGAAAAAAAGCCTCAAACCCAAGGGCGGATCCAGGATTTTTTTTCGGGGGAGGGGGGGATTTACTAATTTTTGACTCAGTTTACGACTAATTTTACTGATTTTTACCTAGGTTTTACTAATTTTCGACTTATTTTCAACTCGGTCAAAAATTTCGGGGGGGGGGGGGGTGAAGTTACAGTCCCCCTCCCTGAACAACAAGGAAAATCGCTTTTTTGCATCGGTAGCACTGATATGTCTCCCTTTTTTTGTTGTTTTTTTTTTGTATTTTTTTAACAGGTCTAGCGAACCAGAAGATCATAGAGATTCTTAATGGTTCATTCAAAAGCTATTTCTCATATCTACGTGCTTTTTATAAATTCTGCCATCTGCAAGTGCCATACGGCACTAAAATGGCCCTTTTTGTACTATTTCTCAAAGGGTGGCACTAGCAGGCTACCAGAACATCGTTGGTAGATCTTTTATAGCTCATATAGAAGATATTGCACATATCTACGTCATTCATATAAATTCCACCATCATCATGTTCAAATGGCACTAAAAACGGCACTGTTGATGTCGTGTCTCAAGTGGAAAAGCTGTACTGTAAAAAAAAAAAATTGATTTCCAACAAAATGTTTTGCTTGAATTCAAACAAGTAAAAAAAACCGATCTTTCTGTTGCAATTGTGACTTGCTTATTGAATTCCAACAAATTATTGAAGTTATTAAGATTCATGTACTTCTCAGTAGAAAAAATGTAATTTTCACCGTAAATAGGCTATATCAATCAACACGGTTTGAACTTCAACAGTAGTTTGAAGTCTGAATATCATTTTAAATTCGACTATAGGACCATTGAAAGTAATATGTTCAGTATAAGTCCAATTCAAATATTTTAATTATAGCAGAAAAAGGGGAATGCTTATTGAATTTTGAGTATAAAAAGATAATTATAAACATAAGGAAATATATTTTTACTTTGAAATAAATTGAGCTTTCTTGTCTGCAAAATGAACACGCAGAAATTTATGTACAAAAATTATCTTTTAACTTCTACAATCGCTTTTTTAGGGCAACTAAACCTCCTCCCAAGAGCTAATTTGTCTCTTATTTTGTTTTCGAATGTTATATGATTTAAGATCAATTTGACAAAAAAAAAAATCTCCTTCAACTACCTACAAACGTATAATACAGAAGTAGATTTAATGTTAGGACCTTCAAACGACGAAGCGACGATTTTGCCTAGCGGACATTCAGATCAGAGAGAGAAGACAACCTGATTGTGATGGTAAGTATTCAGTTTAGTTTATTAACATTGATAACTTGTGTCTTATGTTTCCCAAAATGTTTAAGATAGTACATTTTAATAAATAAAAAAACGTTTGGTAAAATTCTGCGGTATTGTTCTATTAGCTGTAAACAATGCAAGAAGTGAAGTTCGGTTAATTCTAATGAAATAAAACAAAATAGGATATAAATGTAATAGTTTAGAAACAAAATTCGGTTATATATTTGCACATTAGGGGGTGGGGGGTAAAGCATAGCATATATTAAATAAGTACGTTACCTAGGTACCTTTTCCCCCCCTAAACCCCAAAAAACTGAAGTTTAAATATTGTAACTGCAGTTGGAAACCACTGTTTGCAATCCAATTCTCCGTTG
The DNA here is from genome assembly GCA_029168905.1 of Artemia sp. Kazakhstan ARC1039. NCBI lineage: Eukaryota > Metazoa > Arthropoda > Branchiopoda > Anostraca > Artemiidae > Artemia > Artemia sp. Kazakhstan ARC1039. The sequence goes on along the minus strand of JAQQPU010001734.1, from coordinate 19,293 downwards.
AGAGAACCTGTTTGACTAGTTTCTCTTATCATCTATCTTGCATGGCTTACAGCTAATAGAACAATACTAATTCTACTTTAGCTACTTTTGGCTATCTGGGAAAGGGGTTAGGTTAGGAAAATGAAACTTTCAGGGATGGGTGTACAGGCTAAAGTACAGGCTAAGATACTTATGTACTATCTGGAACACACGCGAAAAATGAAGTTTGGTTGATGCTAATGAAGTAAAACAAAATAGGATAAAAATATAATAGTTTAGTAACAAATTTCGGCTATATATTTGCACATTAGGGGGTATGGGGGTAAAGCATAGCATATATTAAATACCTAACCCAACTAAACCGAGGTACCTTTTTTCCTCCTAGACCCCATAAAACAATAGCTTAAATATTGTAAACCCAATAACAAACCACGCTTTACAATCCATTTCTATATTGAACAAAACCCGTTTCGAAAGAAACCCGCATTTTCCCTATATAATACAGCGCATGTGTTCCAGATAGTACACAAGTACCAAAGTATGTCCCGGGAAGGTATTTTGAAGCACCTACCTCCACTCCTTCTCCCTCTAGAGGGTCCTTAAATGTGCCTACATGACAGGTCTATACTTATTGAAATTTTGACAAAAAAACATTTTACCTTAATTTTCAGTTATCAGTTTCTTTTTTTCAAGGTCTAGTTCCAAAAATGCAATTTCTGTTATTTGAGTAGAATTTTAAGCCATATCAATTTTTTTTTTATCAATGTATTTGCATATCTTTAAAACCTTATAAATTGGGATTGAGCAAAGTTGTGAAGCTGAAAACAATTTTGTTGTACTTCATCTAAGCAGAAGATCTATTTTGCAAGGTTTCAATTTTATAACACACAGATTTGATGAGGCGGCGAACAAGAGATTTGATGAGATCTGATGAGTAAGTCAAAGGTATTCAGAAAAGACAGGATTCGTGGCATTATTATTGGAACCGTTCACCTCTGGAGGTAGAAAAAAGGGGGGAAGTCTTTCTTTTATTTGTGCCTCGATTTGATTTCATCTTCACTTCAGGTCCGAGTGTCACTGTTTTCCTGATTGGAAGATATTTCTTACTCAAGTGTCTTCTGTCGGCCTGCTACTACGCCATTGATTTACTGATTTCCACCATGAAAAAATGCAGCCGTTAAGAGGTGTCATATTATCTGGGAGAAATTTTTTCTTTTAAATTTCTGTCTTGTAAAATAAATAAGATTATTTTTTTTGTATTGATGCTTCAGAAAGAAGAAAGGGAAACTGAATCCTGAGAACTAGATATTAGACTGTAGACCTAGGAAATTGAACAACGCTAGTGATTGAAATCCAATAAAAAAACGGGAAATCAAGCAAACAATATGGAATTCCAATAAGGATCTTAAAATCCAACATGTTGTTTTGTCAACAAACTGAAAATTCAATTCGGGTATGGGAATTCAACATTTTTGTTTCTCAACAAATTGGAAATTCAATAATGACCATGGAATTCCGAAATGGTCTCCAATATTCAATTTCAGCTGTTGAAATTCAAATTTTGTTGTTGATAAACATTAAAAAAAAAATTTTCTGAATATCAAACGATTTTTTTTTACAGTGTGGGGCTACTGGGCCAGCAGAGGCAAAGGCGGATTTCAAAAACATCTTCCCATAACATAATTTGTCCTCTAAAGTCAATTCTGATGTTTGTAGCGCTCCATCTATTAGTGCTTTAAAATATTTAAAAAGCTTCTAAAGTAGAATTTTAGAAAATTTTGAGTTTGGGGTGAAGGGGGATTTCAAAAACATCCTCCCATAACATAATTTGTCCTCTAAAGTCTGATATTTGTAGCGCACTGTGTCTTACCTAGACCCCAGCACCACGCCGGCACATCAACGGAACGCCGCCAACGAGAGCCTCGGTTGACCGCCGCTAAAGTGTCACAACGTCGCCGGCGCGCCACATACGCGCCGCCGCCGGAAGAGGCGGCGGTGTTCAGTTGACTTTGAATTAATTTTGCGGCAATTCTTTATTGCGTCAACCGCAAAGTCGAAGCTTTTCTTTTCTCGAGTGGTTAAGTATTTCGATTTTCCTGATTATAAATCAAGCAGGGCTTGCACTATTCCCAAATTTTCGGGGATTTCCCCCAAAATCCATGCGCCACCCCAAAAAAAATTTGGTTCCCCGAAAATCATCCAATCATGTTGCCACCCCTAGTGATTTATCATTAGCGACTATCCCTGCCAAATATTACTTTGTATACCATAATTCTTCACTACTTTCTCGTACGTTAATTTTCGTCTCTTGTGTTACTTTGCATATAAACCAGACAGATATAATTACAATATACATGGTTCTTCATATGTTGACAAAAGTATTGTCTTTATGACATTAAGTAATAAAAACAATTTTTTTTTAACTGAAAGTAAGGAGCGACATTAAAACTTAAAACGAACAGCAATTATTTAGTATATGAAAGGGACTGTCCCCTCCTCCACGTCTTGTTCTTTACGTTACTTTAGCGTAGAGCTAGGGGTTGAGGAGGGGACAGCCCCTTTCATATACGGAATAATTATTGTTCGTTTTAAGTTTTAACGTCGCTCCTTGCTTTCAGTTAATAAAACCTGTTTTTATTTAATTTCTGAACGTTTTTTAACTAATGCTGGTTTGATTTTGGTTCACAGTGCATGAAAAATTAAAACACAATTGGCGTATTAGTTTTGGCAGATTTATTCCGGATATGAAGGGTCACCCCTCCTCAATACTTTACTCTTTACGCTAAAGCTGTTAGCACTTTTAAAAAAGCTTAATATTCTAATTAAACAGCCCCTGTGTTTCAATTTTAGTAAACAGTCAAACTTTAGCGTCAAGAATAACAGGGGTCGGCCGCAACGAGGTGCGCGAAAAAAGTGACTTTAGTTACTTGAGGACACCAACAAAGTGACAAAAAGTGACTACTCAGAAGCTTTCAGAGCAAAGGCAGATGGATTACAAGGATCCCAATTACTACCGTAAGATCATCACTGGCCTATGAGAGCCCAAGAAATTATGGACAGAAAGGCTAAAATCCTTATTTTTTTCTTCCACTGATTTTATTTATTTACTTATACAAAACGATAACTTCGATAAAGGTGCGACTTCGATTTTGGTACTAGGAACGAAAACTGAACTTCGGTAAAGAAAAAACTTCAGTTATTGAAAAAGAAGCGTCCACCACGACTATCACTGGTATAAGCAATCACTGGATATTGCGTCATCACTTCTTTGACTTTTTCGAAAGGCGATCAATTAGTTCGGATTTTCTCTTCAGAAAAGTGCTTCAACCGATCCAGCATCATCTGCCCTTTCCCTTTCTTCGGAGCGAGCTTTTAATACTGCTTCCAGCATACTTTGAGAAAGACCAATGTTCAAGAGGTCCTTCTCTTCCACGGCTTTCTTCATTCGTTGCCCTGCCTCTCTCAGAAGGGTATCGCCTATTTCCTTCTTCTGCTTAACCATCTCTTTTTTTCGTACAATGTCCTCTAGTCTAGGTCCTCTATTTTTTGCTTTTTCCGCGCCATCTCCTGAATTTCTTGTTCAGCAACTTTCTTCTCAGCTTCAAGCTGCTCTTTCTCTGATTCTTCCTGTCTTTGCTCAATAAAGTATAGTTCACAGCTGGCTCTAGCTGACCTAGCCAGACAAAGCTGCTTCTTTGTGATCAGCACACGCTCTGGTCTGTTCTCATAGTCGCGGATCTCATCCGCAACAAAGACCCTAGCATTCAGCGTCCGCTCTTCTGTACGCGCTTGAAGGCTAGTCATCAGCAGAGCTGACCGAGAAAATCCTCTCTCTACGTCTGCACTTCCATGACAGAACGACAGAGCTGCCCGGACGATCCGAATTAAGGCCTGATATTTGGTTTCACCAGATGGTGTCTTCAGTTCCAAGTTCTTTTGCCAATAGCTGTTGATTCGAGGATTCTCTGTGGGTGGCGGCACGGGATCTGAATGTAATAACAACCATTCTCCCTCGACTTGCTCGATGTCCGTCTCAAATGGAAGTTCTCTCGCGACGTGGAGGATATCACTGCAACTCGCTCTTTGGCAATCTGGACTAGGAAGGCTTAGGCAGGCAAGGCTTCGGAAAAACTCGTTGTTCACAGGGCATTTTGTCAGCAGGTACTGTACATCAGCTTTGATATGCTTCCTGATTCTCAGGAAGAAAAATCTCCTGTCATTCAGAATAACTTTCGAAGAATCCAGGGCACCCAGGACCTTTTCATTACACAAGGGTTGCTGTAGGTAAACATCTGTAGTACTATCTAAGCCTTCAAAACCACCGAAGATCCGGATATTGAGATCATCAGCCGGCATAATCTGCCCCAAAAGAACTGTGCATAAAGTGTACCACATGAATTAACGGCTTCTGTCCTTGAAATACACCAGTAAAAGCGGTGAAAGTTGCTGCAGAGCTTACAATGAACTCCATTTCGGCTTTCATTGTTTGCTTTTTTAGCCAACTTACAATTCTCAAATATTTTGCATTTGACATCAGGTACTTCAGACTATTTTTGTTTGGAACAAATTCTAGGAAATATTCTATCAATGCAGGCCACTATTCGATCAAGCGGCGTGCTGCTTCCCGTATGGTGAGCCATCTCGTGGGGACGTGCTTGACAAACTGATGCTGAGGAGCTAACTTTCCGTTGGCACTGGCTGAAATTGTCAGAACGAGCTGTCCAACCGCTGAAAAAGTGGTAAACAGCGATGATCATATCAGAGCACTCCTCCCCGAGTTCTTGTATCCCTTTCAGGAATGCATTATGCACTGCATGAATGTTGCGGGTTCCGATATTCAATAGGCCTTTTGAATAGCTTTTTCTCTTTTCTGAGTCTACCATTGACCACACTTTCTTATTGACAGCTGGACCATCACTTGCAAGCATCAGCAATCTCTCAAGTGAAGTCCTTATCTTCGATACTCTGCAGGATTTTCTTACTCAGATCTTCACTGGTTGCATGTCCCATATAATATGTCCGAAGATGCCGAGTAACCACTTGTTTCCGCTCTTTTGACCAGTATCGAAGTCTTAATTGAAGTTCCTTTACCCCACCATTGTTCGTTGTTTCATCATATTCCAGCACAAAGTCAGATTTCTGGATGTCTTCGACTAGAATTTCTCGAAAGTACGGATAAATAGCCTCTGTCAACAAGCATGTCATTTTTTTAGCATTTAACGAGAAGCCTTCTGGTACAGCATCGGGGAGAATTGTTCGGAACACCTCGGCAATATGATCACACGAAGCTGCAGCAAAAGAACTAGCAATAGTCTTTAAAACCCAAACTATCTCCGCCCTTGACGCTGCATCTCGCTCGCAGAGCATTTCCGGATTATTTCGTGGTATGCTATCGCCACTGTGTGAGTTTGCGTGGTTTCCGGTTGAAGCTGATACAGCGAGTCTCAACTGACGCTGGTTTAACATGGCAGAAGCATTCTTTTTGTGATCTTGTGTGGCTGCATGTTGAAGAAGGGCCTGGAACCCTTTCTGGCAGCTGAGTGTCTTTTTACAAACTTTACAATAAAACGAGCTGTTATTGTCACTCCCTTTTGTGCACCAATCTTTCACTTTATGCCCAGCGCCGTCTTCCCTACTGAGCCAGCTCTCCAAAAATTTTGTCTTGCCCATTATTTACAGCGACCCGAAATAAGAATGTTTTTAGGACGGAATTCAAAAACCCATAAAGCTAGTACAAATACAAACTGACAAAACAAATGAAAAAACGAATTTAATCTAACATTTTGACGTCCTCAAACCTGTGGGCATGCATGCCTCTTGCAGGAAACGGTCTAAAATCAAAGAAACTGGCTAACACTGAAAACATACAGAAAGAATCTCAGCCTAACTGTCCATTTGCTAAGCAGCCAGGCAAGAATGGATGCTAAGTGAACCAACGGCCTGAAAAGAGCCATAGGCAGTTATGGTACGGTAGAATTACTTCAATCAATCATCTTATTTGCAAGAGCCTAGATTTTAACACACACTCACTAACCACGTTTATCATAGCCATAGACATCGTGCGTCTTGAAATACAGTCCAAACTATCAAAAAAGACTTACCTTTTTTATGAATTATGCCACAGTCGACAGTCAGCTATAACATACTGTTCCACCAAAGAAATTAGGTCCGAAACGTCGATAAGTGACTTTAGTGACCAAATGACAGAAATAGTGACAAAAAGTGACAGGTCCCCAAAAAAGTGACAAAAGTGACAAAAAGTGACTGCGGCCGATCCCTGGAATAAGGTATTGAGGAGGGGCAACCCTTCATATATGGCATAATTTCTGTTCGTTTTCAAATAATGTCGCTAAATCTGGCTCACCCTCTATGAAATATACCCCTCCCCCTCACGGAACTCATCTGTGGAAATTTCATCCAACGTAAAGTGCACCTCCCCCCGTCAAATTCCCTCCAGACAATTCTTTCCTCGCTGAGAATCCTCCCTCTATGTAAAATTGCTTGTGGACAATTCACCCTGAAAAATTCTCCTTACCATTTTTTCATTGGAATAAGATTTTAATCTATATATTGGTTTCTCGGTCACTCCAGAAATCCCCCCTTCCGTGGAAATTATTTCCCAGAAAACAAAACGCACGGAAAAAAGCCCCCGGAACATCTCCATCTAAAAAATTTGGCAAAGAGAATGTAAAACAATTAAAAAGAATTTTGTATGGTAATTCCGTCAATACCCCCAGTGTAACATTTCCTCCAGAATATTCACTCATCAGAAATTTCACTCCCAAAGGAAGATTCTCCCCTTAGAAATCCACCCCAAGCACAACTTCCCCCCGGCTAAGGTGCATCTTCGCACTTTTAAACGTTTTATGGAGAGTCCGTAACTACAGGAAGTCCGTGCTAGTGTTTCAATAAACTCAACAGAAACTTTATGAGCGCATGGACCTATAAAAATAAAAACATCTTCTCATAACATAATTTGTCCTCTAAAAACGATTCTGATTTTTTTACCGGTCTATCTCTTGTCAAATCCTTTCCCTAATTAATAAAGTTTAAATGGCTTATCAAGTTGTCTTCTACCCCCTGGCACCTACATGCTACCCTTAAAGGGGTTATGATGAGCAAAGTTGTGATATCACAAACAGGGTTCCATAAGCAATGTCAGCTAAATAGTAAATAAGTTAAAGGGATGACCATTAAATGGTAATAGGATTTTGGAATATATTTTAATGAACAAGGTTAAAAGCTGAAGTTGTGTAAGGTAAGTAGTGATTTATAATTATGATAGTAATATAGGATGAAATGTGAGCTAAAACAACTAGTAATGTGCAATAATTTGAATTATATAGAGGGGGGAGGAGTGGAGTTAGGTACTTCAAAGTACCTTCCCGGGACATACCCTAGCATGTAGACCCATCCCTGAAAGTTTCATTTTCCTAACCCAACCCCTTTCCATGATGGCCAAAAGTAATTAAAGTAGAACTTTACCACTTGCTCCTAACACAAGTGGTAAATATTTACCAAATCATATTATTGAGTTACAACTAAAGTGAATATACTATTCGATGCCTTTTTTATGCTGATATTAAATAAAAAAAAACAAGTTTTTTAAACTGAAAGTAAGGAGCGACATTAAAACTTAAAACGAACAGAAATTATTCCGTATATGGAAGGGGCTTTCCCCTCCTCAACGCCTCGCTCTTTACGCTAAAGTTTGACTCTGTCTCAAAACTTTATTTTTTAAAACAATAAAAAACTTTTGCGTAAAGAGCGAGGCGTTGAGGAGGGGAAAGCCCCTTCCATATACG
>JAQQPU010001734.1:947-11109 GCA_029168905.1 Artemia sp. Kazakhstan ARC1039 | reverse complement strand
CCCCCCCCCCCCCCAACCTGAAAAAAATTCTTCCTGAAAATGTCTGTATACTTCCCAATAACCAATACAATATGTAAGCAATGGGCACAGTTCATAACTTGCAGCCATTCCCCTGGGGACTGTGGGGGATTAAGTCATCGTAAAAGACATATTTATTGGATTTTCGACTATGCTGAACAAAATGGCTATCTCAAAATTTTGATCGGGTGACTTTGGGGAAAAAAATGAGCGTGGGAGGGGGCCTAGTTGCCCTCCATTTTTTTGGTAACTTAAAAAGGGCACTAGAACTTTTAATTTCCGTTCCAATGAGCCCTCCTACAATATTCTAGGACCACTGGGTCAATACAATCACCCCTGGGGAAAAAAAAACAAGTAAACACGCACCCGTGAGCTTTCTTCTGGCAAAAAATGCAAAATTCCACATTTTTGTAGATAGGAGCTTGAACCTCTACAGTAGGGTTCTCTGATACACTGAATATGATGGTGTGATTTTCATTAAGTTTCTATAACTTTTAGGGGGTCTTTCCCCTTTTCTCGAAAATCAGCCAAATTTTCTCAGGCGCGTAACTTTTGATGGGTAAGATTAAACTTGATGAAACTTATATATTTGAAATCAGAATTAAAATCTGATTCTTTTGATGTATCTATTGGTATCAAAATTCCGTTTTTTAGTTTCGGTTACCATTGAGCCGGGTCGCTCCTTACTTACAGTTCGTTACCACGAACTGTTGGATTACGAATATAATAATCATTTCTATCGGAAATGAATTTTAGCCCCCCCCCCCCCTATATGTCAATTCAGGATATATTTGCACATTTGGGGGTGGGGGCTAAAAATCATTTCCGATAGAAATGATTATTATATTCTTAATCAGAATAAAAAAGGTATCGAATGGTATAGGCCTATTCACTTTAGTTGTTACTCAATAATATGATTCGGTAGATATTTACCACACAAGTTTATCGGATCAACCTATTTCCCCCCCCCCCCCAAAACAAGTCCTGGATCCGCCCCTGTCCCCCAGAAGCAATTATTGAATTTGGAAAGAAAAAAAGGTATCAATTGATGATGTATTCACTTACATCCTAGCATGGGCGCCCATATGGGGGGGCTCTTGCCCCCCCCCCTGGCTGAATGATGCTGCCTTATTTTTATATTTTTGTTCTGAGATTTTTATAATATAGCATTAAAAGTAGCAATTAGACGAAGTTTGCCCCCCCCCTGGAATTCAGCTTATGGGCGCCCATGCATCCTAGCCTATACTTGCCTAATAGCTTTATCTTATTAGCATCTTTCCTTTTGAAGTGGCCCCAACCACTAAACTGAGGTAAGTTCTTCGTTATTCATATTATTGACTTATGAATAAAATAAACATACCACTCGATGCCTTTTTTGGTGCTCTTTCCAGATATACACCCTAGCTTTAAAAACCAACAGCCTAGTCTGATTAAAAAACAAGGCTAGTTATCTGCTAAATAAAATTTACAGCTGAAAACCAAACATCTATTAAATAATTAACAAATAGCCATTTAAAAACAAAATAAAGAAAAACCTTTTTTTGTCAATTCAGTCAACCAAGTACGTGAAAACGGAATCGCTGCCAAAAACAAACTGAATTCTTTTCAATTTTCTCCGACTCTTGTATAATGCATTTCGTTCCGTTCCTTAAAATACTCAATTCTTTTCTGTGTTATTTGGGAAGCCGGTTCTGACATCATCATGACCGCAGGGGAAATAAGCATTTTGGCTTGCCAAAAAATATTGCGCACTTTACCAGAAAATTCTCAATGACTCACAACCTCGCTATTGAGTCAGCAAAAATTAAAATAATTGTTCATAAAGGACATGTTAAGTAACTAAAGCGATTAGAATTTGATCATTGTTTCTTTCGGGCAAAGGTCAATTTAAGGTTTCTGACAGATTTTACCCAAAAACGTGAAGTTTCTGTGCAGATTCTATCCGAAAGGATGTAGTTTTAGGCCAACACGTTTCATCCTTTTCAAGGAATCATTTCAGACATTGGTACTTCCTTATTAGCCAGTACACACTCGAGAAGTTGGCTGAATGTAAGATCTAAGAAAACCGGTTTCATCACCACAAAGACAAATGACAGGTGACAGAATGCGTTGGATCTGTATAATTTGGGCTATATATTTGTGAGTCAGGGGGGGGGGGGTAGGGTTAGGTTAGACTACTTTACCCCCATCTCTCCTAATTTACAAATATATTGCCCAAATTATATTATTATATAAACTAAAGTATTACATTTCCATAATATTTTGGTATATTTCATTAGGATTAACCTAACTTCACTTCTCGAGTGTGTACTAGCTAATACGAAAGTACCCAGACAGTTACAAATTATTTTTTGCCGGGATGGGGTGGGGGGATAGGAAAAGAAACATAGAAGACATTCAAAATATAAAAAAGTATGGCAGAAATATGAATTTGGTTGCATCTTCATGTCGAGCCTGAAACAGACTTAAAAAAAAATTGTTTCTCAGATTAGATTAGACTTCAAGGTATGCAGATAAAGATAAAGGGTTATAAAGATAAGGGAATCCAAAGTTAATAAAAACATTGCCTAAAGAAAATGAAGTCAAAAGCTATCAGAATAAAAAAAAAATGTTCTTTTTGTTTTTGATGCCCAAAACAGGTCCAAATTTGTTTTGTCACTAATTGACTAGCAACTTACAGGACATTTATGCCCAGTGAAAAAAAAAATCACTAGATTCTGGTGATTTCTTGGTTGATTTAGTGGTTTCCTCAATATTCCAGTGATTTATGTTCTGATTTAGTGATTATTTTGGTTTAGGCATCATAAAAAAAAACCAGAAACAGTTATAAATCATTATGGGATGGCAACCCTGTTTAAACTTGACCATACAAACTGTATGCGGGAAAAAATCATTTGAAAAAAAATGGGCTGTATCACTTCGTGGAACTTAAAATGGGTCATGCCTTATTTTATTCCGATTGGTGTGAAACTCTCAAGATAAGGAGACTGGAACAAAGGGCCTTTAATGAGACCAATTACTTTTGGAGGAAAATGAACCTATATCGAATCTTGGCGCAAGCATTTTGGTTTTTTGGGGTTGTTGTGCTTTAAAATTGCAGTCCTTGTAGACAACTAAAGTTAAAACCAGGACCAAGTGAACAAACATTTGGACAAAATAGAGGAAACAGAGCTGAATGAACTGATCCAAAGCCTCTTATTTGTTAGACAACAAAACAAAATGAATTTTAATAAACAACCTTAACATTCGTTTATTTGAACAAAGAAACATTACAAACTAATATAGCATTAAAACATTCTGTTAATAAAAGACATGCTACGACACATGGATATTCAAGAGCGTCTACAAAATAGGGGGAAAAGGAAATAATTTAGGGGGAAAAGGTACCTAGGTTAGGTTGCGTGTTTAATATATGCAATGCTTTACCCCCACCCCCCTGATGTGCAAATATATAGCCGAAATTTGTTTCTAAACTATTATATACTTATTACTATTATATCAACTTATAAAAAAAATTTAGATGTTATGACGGCTTGAGGTTCTGACGGTTCGCCGAAATGGTAGCACCCCTATTCTAAAATTTCACACAAGTCGCGCATTTACATTGGATTTACGCAAGAGCCCACTTCATAAAAGCTATTCAAATTGCGTAAGTCGAAGTACTTGTTCCTCTTATTATAGCTTATGTTCAACTACGCAGGATTTTTGACTTGCTAAACCGGTCTATTCTTAGCATAAGTATAATTTTCTACGCGTAGGAGGTGTGCCCCACCTATTTCAAGGGTTCCGCATTAAATTTTACAGATAAATCTGTAAATTTGTCTCTTTTGAGTAGTTTTCACCTTAATCAAACAGTTCGTGGTAATGAACTGTAAGGATGACACAATAAAGGAGGGAATAACTCCCTAGAAGTGAAGGAATCTTTTTAAAATACCAAGACATCTGAATACCTTTATTCTAATAAGGTCAGTGTAAGTATCAAAACACCAAAAACTTCCTTGTTTACGCTTATAATTGATTAAAATATTTTAGAAATGATTTAGTCAATATTAAAACTCTTATTTATCAATGAAAAGATCTTAAAATTTACCTAAAGTTCTTTGTTTTACGAAGTTCACCTAGGGATATCAAGTCTACCATCGAATGGTAGGCATACCACAATGCCGGGGCCAGGAATCAAAAGCGCCGAAACCCACAAAGGCTAATGGTATTTCTAAGATGAGCCCTAGGTGATGGTGACCATTTTTGAGTTAGATTTGAGGTGATCTCTGTTTTGAACTTACGATTTCTTATATTTTAAAGTTTTGTACGTCCATAGATCCTATCGCTTGGTTCACTGTGTTTGGGTGTACCGTTTTTTCTAAGTGTTTGAATTGGTCCGTTAGATCAAAACCACCTTCAAGTGCGCATCTGTTCAAAGTTTGGGAAAATATATTTTTTCCCCGAATTGTTACTCTTGATCATGTGGCATTCGCCACAATTTAATTAAGTAATAACTGTAGCCCATAGTAACCGAAAATTTTAAAACATGTTGTGAAATGAACTCTCAAGTGAGGAGGAATTGTCAAAGCTGATTCAGGGATGGTAAATATTATTTCGATTAATCTTCGAAATTCGCTGCGAAAACCGATTTATGGGAATTCTGAAATATAGCCTGATTCCTCACAAAAAATCAGCCGAAATTTCAAAAAGCAAACAAAAAGCAAAGAACAAAGTCTAGCCCATAATAACTTAAAACTTAAGAAATGCATTTTGAAAAGAACTGTCAAGCGAGGAAGAGTCGCCATTTGAAGCTAGTTCAGGAATGGTGACTATTATTTCGATGGAACTTAAGCATACAATTTTGTTGCGAAAACCGCTATACGAGAATTTTGAAACACAGTTTGAAATCCCCCACAAATTCTCAGCAACCTAGAACACAACAAACTGTAGCCCATAGTAATTGAAAAAAAATAAAACATTTTGAAAATAGCTGTCAAGTGAGGAAGAATCGCCATTTGAAGCTGATTCAGGAACGGTCACTATTATTTCGGTGAATCTTAATTATACAATTTTGTTGCGAAAACCGTTTTATGGGTGTTTTTAATTGTAGCTTGAAACCCCACAAAAATTGGTAGAAACCTAGAAAAGAGCCAGCGAAAACAGCGAATTGTAAGAGCTGTAGAAAAACAGCGAACTGTAGCCTATACTAACTGAAAACTTAAAAAACACTTTTGGAAAGAACTGTCAAGTGAGGAAGAATTGTCATTTGAAGCTGATACAAGAATACTAATTATTTTTTCGATTAATCTTAATGATAACAGCTCGCTGTGAAAACAAATTTGTGGGAATTTCAGAAAATAGCATGAAACCCCACAAAAATGTTGTAAATGAAAACTACACCATTGGACCCATATAGTACAATAACTATTCCCCGCATCTTGAGCAGCAAGGGAAACACTTTTTCGCACGGGGATCAGTGATTTGTGTCCCTTTTTTCTGCTTCTTTTTTTCTGTCACCACTAGTTGGGTGCTAAAACATTTCAGTTGGGTGATTGAGAGATCACAGCTAAAAGGGAATGGCTATATCTAGTCCCGTTTGTAATTAACAAAAGATGATATTACACTAAAATTCCTTTTTGACAAAACTGTATCTTCATAAAGAAGATGATATAAGACACCTATCCAGGGGTGGATATAGAGCAAAATTATGGGGGAGGCCCAATATGAAAAGGACACCAATGAGCAAAGTCTCAGGGGGGGGGGAGGGCAATGTCACAAAGGTGCCAATAATTGACCAAATTGACAAATTTATTCTAAAAAAAGAGTAAAAAAACAGGAATAAGAGGGAGCAAGAAAAAATCATGGGGGGGGGGGGGTTCCCCCGCCCACTTGGATCCGCGAGTGCCCTTTCCCCTGCACCTATCCCCTGGAAAGAAAATAGGACAGATATTTTTTGAAAAGTTGCTTCTCTAGACTATCACTATGATGTCATATTTGAGTGGCTCAACTGCCTGATACCCTGTAAGTGTTTTTTTTTTCTTTTTTTGGTCTTTACTGGAATCAACTAATTAAAGACCGATAGGCATAATCCTTTTATATGGGCCTCTCTAAAGAAGTCCAACAAGAGATACTACAGTCAAACGGCAGAGACGCTTTGAAAGACCCTTTTTTACAAGATGATTCAAGACACCGCTGAGAGAAATATTTTGTGTAGCGCGGCTTTAATTGCGTATACGTTTTTAAACTGTGTTTTTTTTTTGGAGTTTAGATGGGGAAAAAGGTACCTAGGTTAGGTTAGGTTACGTATTTAATATATTAAATGCTTTGCCCCCTTCTAATGTGCAAATATATGGCCCAAATTTGTTTCTAAACTATTATATAGTCATCCTATTTTATTTCATTAGCCTTAACCAAACTTGACTTTTCAGAAAGGCCCATATAATGCGAAAGTACCGACCGATACATTATAAGAAGACACATATTCAAATTTATAATTTATTGATGTTCATAATAGTAGGCTATTTGTGTCTTATAGCCACCACACCCAAGAAGTGAGGTTAGGTTAATCCTAATGAAACATTTCTTGCTTCATAATACGCAGAATAATTTGAGCTTAAACATTTTGGGTGTAGATCCGCTATACTTTACCCCCGCCCCCCAAAATGCTAATATATAGCCCAAATTATATATTTGCCAGCTATTCTTGCAATGCGTCTCTCTCTTCCCTCTTGTTTCACCCCGTGTAAATTGAATCAACTGTGACGAAACAGAAACTGGAAAAACAAGCTACGGGTAGGAAAATGCATTGAAATATATAATGTAAGCAATATAATTGCACATTAGGGGGGGGGGTAAAGTATAGCGGCATGCAAAGTAAGAATTGTTCCGTTAGGATTAACCTAACTTCACTTCTTGGATGTGTTGGCTATAAGACATAAGTACCTTCATAGTTAATGAAATAAGCCAATCTTAACAACCCAAATAGGGAGAAGGGTTATAGGCGGCAAGGATTCAAAGAAAAAAACGAAATATTACACTATCTTCTTGTATGTGTTATTGGGGAGCCTGACATTGGTCAACTAACTATCATTGCCTGAGACGAGTTTTCTTTGGCAAATAAAGGACTAAAGTAAAATACCGCTCAAAAGAAGAATCCTTTTTATTCTAGAACTTTTTAATAACAAGTATGGCAGACACCAGTCTAGAATACTGAATAGTACTGAATGACTTTCTAAAAACTTCCCAGAGACAGAATCGATTCTTCCATTTATATATGAACTCTCCGGGGAAATTATGCAAACATTTTCTTGAGTAGGATATCTGCTGATATAGAGAAATATAAATTGGGCCAGGCTATTGCGCTACAGGACCCCAAGACAACCCCGAATTCTGATACATCTTTGGCATGCTCTAACTTGCTTGTTCTAATTTTTTTAACTTTCCTATGCCTTTGTAAAAGTAACTAATGAAAAGAAACTTTTTCCATAAAAAACATTTTTTCAAAGAAAAGTAAAGAGCCAAATCAAACCAAAAATCAGCAGAAATAAAGTCAAATAATTTTCCAAGCGTAAAACTACCACAAATCACATAAATAAATAAATGAAGCCCAAAACGAACAGAAATTATAATAAAAAACCAAATCAATATCAAAACGAGCAGAAACTTAGATGAGCAGGGATGAAACCCGCCATGCCATCTAGAGATCAAAACATAACTTGCACTTACTGTAAACAAACGTTATTTCAAGTTGGATGTTTCTATCAAACAGTTCGTGTTAACGAACTGTAAGTATGGAGCGACCCGGCTAAATGGTAACCGAGACTCTAAAAAACGGAATTTTGTCACAAATAGTTACATCAAAAGAATCAGGTTTTAATACTGATGTCAAATATATAAGTTTCATCAAGTTTAGTCTTACCCAAAAGTTACGCACTTAAGAACATTTGCATGGTTTTCGAAACAAGGGAGAAACACCCCCTAAAAGCTATAGAACCTTAATGAAAGTCACACCATCAGATTCAGCATATCAATGAACCACATAGTAGAGGTTTCAAGCTCCTATCTGCAACAATGTGGAGTTTTTTTATTTTCTGCCAGAAGAAAGATCAATGATGCGTGTTTATTTGTTGTTTTTTTTTCCAGGGGTGATCGTATCGACCCAGTGGTCCTAGAATATCGTGAGAAGGCTCATTCAAAAGCAAATTAAAAGTTTTATTGCCGTTTTAAGTTACCGGAAAAAATGGAGGGCAACTAGACCCCTCCCACGCTCATTTTTTTTCCCAAAGTCACCCGATCAAAATCTTGAGATAGCCATTTTGTTCAGCATGGTCGAAAATATGATAACTTTGTCTGTTAGGATGACTTAATCCCCCAAAGTCCCCGGGGGGAGGGCTGATAGTTATGAACTTTACCCAATGTTTACATATAGTATTGGTTATTGGGAAGTATACAGATGTTTTCAGGGGGAATTTGTTTTGGTAGTGGGGGGGGGGGTCGGGGTTATGTGGGAGGCTCTTTCCATGGAGGAAGTTTTCATGGGGGAATGGACATTGCTATGAAGGGGGCGCCAGATTTCCCAGCATTATTAGTAGGGAGGCCTCAGAAGGAATGAAACGAACACATGTGCTGTCATCTACAATTTAGTTTAATGCCGATGGGGCTCCATATAAGGGCATAGACTCCCTAGGGGAAATGGATTTCCCAGAAATTGATTGCGTATCCTAACCTAACCTCATGAGTTCGTGACCCCACACCATATATGGGCATAGACTCCCTAGGGGAAATGGATTTCCGAGAATTTGATTGCGTAATCGAAGGGGAAAGAATTTCCGAGAAATTTATTTGTTGGTGTTCGTCCAGGGAAATTGTCACCGGGGCGAAGTTTGCATGATTTGTTGGTGTTCGTCCAGGAGAATTGTCTCCGGGCGAAGTTTGCACATGCGCATTAACGGTGGGGAGAATATTTTGATCTTGGAGATGAAGAGATTAACGCGGAAAAGGGTTTCCAAGGAATTTCAAATGTGACAGCGCAGGGATGCCAAAAAAAAGGAACTCACAGAAATTACGTTTAGGGATTATTTGGGCGAAACCGTTTTGAGAAATTTTAGAAGACGATTTAAGCGTAACCGTTTGAGGCATTTTAGAAGATGATTTTAGAAGATAATTTAGAAGAGGATTTGAGGGTGAGACTCTGTGGTCGTTACAATACACAAGTTCCATTTGAACAGTCATGTGAGGTTCCCTACCCGAACAACCCCCCTACACCAACCCCAAAGGGCCCTCTACCCCAACCCCAAAGAGCCCCCCCAACTTTTTTGCCCCCCAATTTTTTTAATACTTTTTTATTTGCGCATTTGAGACACAGAAGTGCCCCATCCCCCCAACCTTTTGGTTCCCCTCGAATATATTTTTTCAGAACAAGTTCTTTACGTAATGTCCCTCCTAAACCCATTTTACAACATGAAGTACCCATCCTTTTCACCCACAACTTTTCCTTTACAGCTTTTTGGATACCTCAACACCATGCAATACTTTTCAAAAAGCATTTCAGAGCAAATTCTTTTCTTAATGTCCCTCTTAAACCAATTTTACAAGTTGAAGCATCCATCCTTTTCACCCACAACTTTACTTTACAGCTTTTTGGATACCTCAACACCATGCAATACTTTTCAAAAAGCATTTCAGAGCAAATTCTTTTCTTAATGTCCCTCTTAAACCAATTTTACAAGTTGAAGCATCCATCCTTTTCACCCACAACTTTGCTTTACAGCTTTTTGGATACCTCAACACCATGCAATACTTTTCAAAAGGCATTTCAGAGCAAGTTCTTTTCATAATTTCCCTCCTAAACCCATTTTACAAGTTGAAGTACCCATCCTTTTCACCCACAACTTTACTTTACAGCTTTTTGGATATCTCAACACCAAGCAATACCTTTTAAAAGGCATTTCAGAGCAAGTTCTTTTCTTAATGTCCCTCCTAAACCCATTTTACAACTTGAAGTACCCATCATTTTCACCCACAACTTTACTTTACAGCTTTTTGGATACTTCAACACCAAGCAATACCTTTCAAAAGGCATTTCAGAGCAACTTCTTTTCTTAATGTCCCTCCTAAACCCATTTTACAACTTGAAGTACCCATCCTTTTCACCCACAACTTT
>JAQQPU010001733.1:64584-76945 GCA_029168905.1 Artemia sp. Kazakhstan ARC1039 | reverse complement strand
AAAAAAACTTGTTTCATTTAATTTCTGAACGTTTTTCAACTAATGCAGGTTCGAATTTGGCTCACCGTACATAAAAAATTAAACAAAATTTGCAAATTAATATTGGAAGATATATTCCTTATATGAAGCCTTCTGTGTTACCGTACTCTTTACGCTAAAGCTGTTAGCACTTTTAAAAAAGCTTTTTATTTTAATTAAAAAGCCGTCGTGTTTCAGTAAATGCTCTTAAAAAATTGGGACCAACAGTCAAACTTTAGCGTAAAGAGCAAGGTATCAAGGAGGGGGACATCCCTCTTATATGGAGGGGGAAACCCTCCCCCTCATGGAAATCTTGGGTGAAATTTCATCCAACGTAAAGTAAATTTTCCCTCCAGACAGTTCTATCCTGGCTGAGAAACCCTCCTCCCAGTAAAATTGCTTGCAGACGATGCAGCCCGAAAAATTCTCCTTAGCATTCTTTCATTTGAATAAGATTTTAATCTAATCGGTTTCTCGATCACTCCAGAAATGCCCCCTTCCTTGGAAATTATTTCCCAGAAATCAGCCGGAACATCTCTACATGAAAAATGGGCAGAAACCGGAATACTTCCGGGCCGGCACAGATGTTTTCAATAATTTAGTATTTGTTATTAAAATATTTATAATATTCAATGCTTCTACTACTACTACCAACAACTCATCGCGCCTAAACCGCCTGAGGCCATTGACAAATTTGGGCTATATATTTGCACATTAGAGTAAAGTATAGCGGGTCTGCATGCAAAATGTGCTAGGTACAATTATTCTGCATATTATGAAGTAAGAATTGTTTTCTGACTTAAAAACTGTCCAAATACTTTACCTTCCCCCCTTATATGCAAATATACAGCCCAAATTATGTATTTCCCATCTATTCTGTCACTTGTCTTTACCTTGTCTTGCGCTAAGCTAAAAGAAACTAATGAAGACACCGGTTTGTTCTCGAGTTTTACACTGTTTAAACTTGATTGAGTGGCGAATAATACCCAAGTACCGAAATTCCTCCCCCTACGGAAAATAAGAAAAAAGAGGAGGATATTCCCTCCAAAATATCTCGCTCTTCACGCTAGCCTTATCTAAAATTTTCAAAAAGCTTCTTATTCTAATTTAACTCACTTGTTGCTCGTAAAGGATTGGGATACAAAGTCATACTTTAGCATATAGAGCGAAATATTTAAGAGGGGGTATCGCCCACCTCCCACCACTGAAATTTCCCCCAGAGGAAATTTTCCTCCCCGAAAAATGTCTGTTTACTTTCCAATCACAAATGCTATGCGTAAGCAATAGGCTTTACTTTTTTAATTAAATAAAAAAAAAAGTTTTTTTAATTGAAAGTCAGGAACACCACTAAAACTTAAAACGAACAGAAATTATTCCGTATATGAAAGGGATTGATTTCTCCTCAACACCTCGCTCCTTACACTATAGTTTGACTCTGTCACAACTCTACTTTTTAAAATAATTAAATACAAAAAGTTTTTTACTGAAAGTAAGGAGCGACATTAACACCTAAAACGAACAGAAATTATTCCGTATGTGGAAGGGGTCGTCCCCTTCTCAATGCTCCGTTCTTTACGGAAATATTTGACTCTTTCTCACAACTCTATTTTATAAAACAAAGAAAAACTTCAGCGCAAAGAGCGGTGCGTTGAAGAAGGGACAGCCCCTTTCATATACGGAATAATTTCTGATCGTTTTAAGTTTTGATGTCGCTCCTTACTTTCAGTTTGAAAAAGCTTGTTTTTTTTACTTAATTTTTGAACGTTTTTGAATTAAAGTAGGTTTTGAATATGGCTCATCGTACATGAATAATTAAAATGAAATTCGCATATTAATTTTACTTTTTCTTTTAACTAATAATAACCTGAGTTTGATTTTTGTTCCAGTTGTTTAAGAATGACTCCTGAATCACAAAGGCTGTTTAGAATAATAAAAATTAGGATAATTACTTTTAATTACTTTTACCTCTTTTAAAAATTAAATAAGAAACATTAGTGCAAGAGCGAGCTATTAAGGAGATGCAACCCATCTCATATACGTAATATTTTCTGTTCGTTTTAAGTTTTATTGTTGCTTCTTACTTTCAGTTGAAAAAACTCATTTTTTATTCAATTGCTGATCGTTTCAATTGCATTGCATCATCCACGAAGTGATTGATGTTGCTTAGTCCTCGTAATAAGTGCAAAAGGGGTCCACATAACGTGCTTGAACTTGTTTTAAGTCCAAAGGGTACTCTTAAGTATTCGTAAGAGCCGAATTCCGTTGTGGAAAATATAGTTTTATAAACATCATTTTCTGCTATTTTGACTTGGTGATATCCTTGCGTAAGATCCAGGGATGTTATTCTTATTTGAGATGGAATCAAGTATTTCATCTCTTCTAGGCAGAGGAAGTTTATCACCAACAGCTTGTCACTATTTTCATCTGTTTCATCTGTTGTCAAGGAAAATTTTTTCCTTGAATGAATAGCTTAAACACTGTTGATTATAAAGTTTGAATTGAAGAATTAAATTTTACTTGGTTTATTCAGTGAATATTCCCCAGAATGAATAGCTTTAACACTGTTTATTATAAAGTTTGAATCAAAGAATTAAATTTGACTTGGTTTATTCAGTGAATATTCCCCAGAATGAATAGCTTTAACTTTGTTTATTACAAAGATTGAACAGATGAATTAAATTTGACATGTTTTATTTTTTAAATTTTCCTAAGCACTAAAAGGTCTAACTCTGTTGAGCATAAACTTTGAAGTGATGAGTCAAATTTAACATGGTTTATTCAGTGAATTTTGCCAAGAATGAATATCTTTAACTGTTTTTGTTACAATGTTTGAACTGATGAATTAAATTGGACAATTTTTATTCCTTGAATTTTCCTAAAGTTTAAAGGGTTTAACTTTCTTGATTATAAAGTTTGAACTGATGGATTAAATTTGATGGTGTTTATTCAGTGAATTTTCCAAAGAATTAATATCTTTAACTCTGTTGATTACAAAGATTGAACAGATAAATTAAATTTTATACGGTCTATTCCTTGAATTTTACTAAGGACCAAAAGGTTTAACGCTGTTGATTATTAAATTTGAAAAGATGAATACTATTTGAAATGTTTTTTCCTTCAATTTTCCAAAGTACTGAAAGTTTTTTTTTTACCAAGAATAAATAGCTTTAACTCTTTTGATTACAAAGATTTAACAGATGAATTAAATTTGATACGGTTTATTCCTTGGATTTTCCTAAGCACGAAAGGTTTAATTCTGTCGAGTATAAGGTTTTAAGCGAAATTTGGAATTACAGTTTGAATAGATGAAATAAATTAGACACGGCTTTTTCCTTGAATTTTCCTAAGAACTAAAACATTTAACTGTGTTGTTTATAAGGTTTGAAGTGATGAATTAAATTTGACATGACTTATTCAGTGAATTTTCTCAAGATTGAATAGCTTTAACTGTGTTGATTGCAAAGTTTAAACTGATGAATTAAATTTTAACTATGGTTTAACTATGTTGATTATAAAGTTTGAATAGATGAATTAAATTTGACACGATTTTTTCCTTGCATTTTCCTCTGGACTAAAAGGTTTTGCTCTGTTTATTATAAAGTTTGAAGTGATGAATTAAATTTGACATGGTTTATTCAGTGAATTTTCCCAAGAATGAATAGCTTTAACTGTGTTGATTACAAATTTTAATTAATGGGTTAAATTTGAAGAGGTTTATCCAGTGAATTTTCCCAAGAATGAATAGCTATAACTCTGTAGATTACAAAGATTGAACAGATGAATTAAACTTGACACGCTTACTTTCTTGGATTTTCCTAAGCACTGAGAGGTTTAACTCTGTTGATTAAAAAGTTTTAACTGATGGATTGAATTGGTCATGGTTTATTCAGTGAGTTTTCCCAAAAATGAATATCTTTAACACTGTCGATTAAAAAGATTGAACAGATAAATTAAATTTCAAATGTTCTATTCCTTGTATTTTAATAATGAATAAAAGGTTTAAGGTTGTTGATTATCAGGATGAACAGATGAATTATATTTGAAATGTTTTTTTTCCTTGAATTTTTTCATTGTATGAATAGCTTTAACTCTGTTGATTATAAGGTTCGAATTGATAAATTAAATATAAAGTGGTTTATTCGGTGAATACTCACCAGAACGAATAGCTTTAACTTAGTTGATTACAAAGATTGAACAGATGAATTAAATTTGACACGGGTTAGTCTTTAAATTTTCCTAAGCGCTAAAAGATCTAACTCTGTTGAGCATATAGTTAGAAATGATGAGTTAAATTTGACATGGTTTATTCAGTTAATTTTGCCAAAAATGAATATCTTAATTGTTTTGATTACAATGTTTGAACATTGTAATGAATAGTGTTAACTCTTGTACACTAGTGTTATAATGAATAGTTTTAACTTTTTTGATTGCAAAGTTTAAACTGGTGAACTAAATTTGACATGATCTATTCCTTGAATTTTCCTATGGACTAAGAGGTTCAAAGCAGTTGTTTATCATGTTTGAACAGATGAATGATATTTGAAACGTTTTTTTCCTATAATTCTTCAAAGGACTAAAAGGTTTGACTCTGTTGATTATAAAGTTTGAAAAGATGAAATAAATTTGACGTGGTTTATTCAGAGAATTTTCCCAAGAACGAACAGCTTTAACTTTGTTGATTACAAAGATTGAACTGATGAATTAAATTTGACATGGCTTATTCTTTTGTTTTAACTCTGTTGATTACGTTGATTTTACTCGGTTGATGAATTCGTTTTGTCAAGGTTTATTCCACGAATTTTCCAAAGTACTAAAAGGTTTTACTCTGTTTATTATCAAGTTTGAACAGATGAACTAAGTTTGACGTGGCTTATTAACGTCAAATTATTCTTTGAATTTTCTCAAGATTGAATAGATTTAACTCTGTTGATTATAAAGTTTGAAGAGATGAATCAAATTTGACAAGGTTTATTCCATGAATTTTCTAAAGGACTAAAAGGTCCATTAGAAGGATCTTTATTTATATATTTTATATTTCTGTTGAATATAAAATATTCCATGAATTATTCCATGAATTTTCCAAAGGACTAAAAGGCTTAACTCTGTTGATTATAAGGTTGAAAAAGAAGAATTAAATTCGACGTGGTTTATTCAGTGAATTTTCCCAAGAATGAATAGTTTTAACCCTGTCGATTATAAGGTTTGAACTGATGAATTAAATTTGGAACTGTTTATTCCAAGAGTTTTCTAAAGGAGTAAAAGGTTTAACTCTGTTAATTATAAAGTTTGAACTGATGAATCAAATTTGATGTGGTTAATTCAGTTAATTATCCCTAGAATGAATAGTTTTAACTCTCTTGATTACAAAGAATGAACAGACGAATTAAATTTGACACGCTTTATTCCTTGGATATTTCTTAGCACTAAAAGGTTTAACTGTGTTCAGTATAAAGTTTGAAGTTATGAATTAAATTTGGCGTGGCTAATTCATCGAATTATCCAAGAATGAATAGCTTTAACTCTTTTGATGCTAATTTTTAACGATTAATTAAATTTGGCATGGTTTATTTAGTGAAATTTCCAAGAATTAATAGGCTCAAACTTTTAATTAAAAAGTTGGAACTGCTAAATTAAATTTGTCACGGTTTATTCCTTGAATTTTGCTAAGGACTAAAAATTTTAACTATGTTGATTATAAAGTTTGAATAGATGAATTAAATTTGAAAAGCTTTACCTTGAATTTTTTTTTATGACTAAAAGGTTCAAATCTATTGAGTATAAAGTTTTAAGTGATGTATTAAATTTGACATGCTTTATACAATGAATTTTCCCAAGGATGAATAGCTTTGTCTCTTCTGATTATAAAGTTTGAACTGATAAATTAAATTTGACACGGTTTATTCCTTGAATTTTTCTAATTATTAAAAGGTTTAACTCTGTTGATTATAAGGTTTGAACTGAAGGATTAAATTTGACGTGGTTTATTTAGTGAATTTTCCAAATAGTGAATATCTTTAATTCTGTTGTTTACAAAGATTGAAGAGTTGAGTTAAGTTTGACACGGTCTATTCTTTGTATTTTCTTTAAGACTAAAAGGTTTAATGCTGATGATTTTAAATTTTTGAATATATGAATTATATTTCAAGCGGTTTTCCTTGAATTTTCCAAAGGACTAAAATGTTTAACTCTGTTATTATAAAGTTTGAACAGATGAAATAAATTTAACACGGTTTATTCCATGCATTTTCCAAAGGACTAAAAGGCTTAACTCTATTGATTATAAATTTTGAACAACTTTTCCATATCCACCATTTGCACGATGGAAGTTTTTGGGTACTGGAAAGGAATTTAGCTCGTCACAGTCATGACAACTCACAAACACATTTCCATATGAGATCCCCACCAATGCTTGTTTCATAGTTCAGATATTTCTCCTTAACAGCATTCAACGCAACGATGGTTTTATCATGTGTATATACATTATTCGAATATTTTATCTTCACTTTGAAAAAAAAATATTATGTAAGTGTTTATACTTCCAATCTAAAAAACACTGATTGAATACATAAAACAAACTAGATAGTGTCGATGAGCAGTCATGAAGTACCATTGGTAAAAACGAATATAAAAATAAATAAAATAAAATTTGAATGATTTTCAAATAAAAAAAATCTGTCAAAAAAAAATAAAAGTACTACTACAAACATTATTTTTCAATAACTTAAGGTCAGAAGAAATAGAAACTTACAATAACTCAAACTGAAAGCGACCAGCAGCTAATATTACAGAATAAATTAAATCCAAAACGAACAGAAATAAAATAATCATGCCAAAAATACACAAAACAGTTAGTAATTTAAATAGATAAATAAATATTAAAACAAGCAAAACTCAAACTAAGTATGCAAATCAGGGTTAAAGAACAAAAATATTTTTCTTTTGAAGCAAAAATGAAACCCAAAATGAACAGAAATTAAATAAACAATCATAGCAAACAAACATATAATATAGGCACGAATATAAATAAGTAAGCAAATCTTAAAACGAGTTAATATCAAATTTAATATACAAAACAATCTAAAATTGTCTACAAACAAGAGTTTGGGTTTCGCCTCCTTCTCTCACTGTAAAAGTGTGAAACCTACTGCATCATTGGCTCTTTACTGACAACAAATTATGTTACAAATATATATTTTTTTTTTTACTTATTACAATATTAAAAATAAACATAAAAATTACACCAAAATTTAATTTTGAAATGATTAGCTTCAGCAATTAATATCGCTGTATATTAAATACTCAGTTGAACTTTATTAGTTCTTTCCAAGATTGTTCAAGACAAAATAGCTTCACTACAATCAAGAGTTTGAATACTGCCCCCTTTCCTAACTGTAGACGTATAAAGCGTAGCGGGCTGATGTCTTTTTTTGAATGGTTTCGCTTTGTGCCATGAAGCTTGCAATAATGTGCTTTTTTAAATTGTATGTCCGCTTTGCCGGAATATATTTTGTTATTTTTTTTTGTATTTATCTAGGTCTAGATATGTGTTTAGTAGATAATGATTTTTTTTGCCACCGCCACCCTCTACCGTCACATACATTAACTTTTATTGATGATGGTTAGAGATATCGTTTTTCCTCCTGGGAACAGCAATGTCCTGCAACTTGAAAGTCGAAGGGTTGATTTTTCCGGCCAGTTTAATGAAAGGATAAATAGAAATTTAGATATTAATGCCACTGAGATTTTCACAAATGAACCATCAAGGTATATTTTTAAAGAAGGGGCACTACCGTTGTATTGTGATAGGGGCCATTTTGGCCTTAACATTTTTCATTTGAATTGTCAGGGATTGAATTCTGCGCATAATTTTTATCGGAATTAATAAATACTAATGTCTTTCAGGTGATCGCTTTAACTGAAACGTGGTTAAATGATAATAACTCGCAATTACTACATATACCTGGTTATAATTTATATGTAAGGAATCACGAGTATTACCAACATGGAGGCCTAGCAGCTTACATTCAGGCTGATTATAAGGTTTCAATACGAGAAGATCTTACAATATATAGAGAGAAAGTTTGCGAGTGTTTTGTTTTATATATAACTAGAGAGAATTTGAATTTTTATATTGTTGTAGTATATAGACCTCCACAGAGCCTGCTCCAAGACTTTATGGACCTATTTGAAGAACAATTAATGAAACTTCCAATTAACTCTATGCCATGTTTTATTATGGGGGACTTTAATATTGACCTTATAGATCAGTCATCTGCTAGCACTGAATTTATTAATAGAAGTTTATCTAATGGGTTTCATCCTTGTATAAATATCCCTACAAGAATTACAGGAACATCAGCTAAGCTTCTGGATAACATCCTTTCTAATGTACCCTTGAGTCTTCCCAGGGTCCTTATCAACGATGTATCTGACCACTTTGGAGTTTCAGCTAGCTTTAGAACTGTCACGAAGGTGGTTAAAGGCAAAAAATCAAGGATTCCAGTGATCAGTAAAAGTGGGATGGTAAAACTTAAAAATGATATAGAAAAGGTGGATTGGTACGATGTTCTAGGCGATGATCAGGACGCTAATTCAAAGTTTGTTTTATTTTATGAAAAGTTGCAGAGTTTGATAAGTCAAGTAGTCATATTGAAACCGTTAAATAGAAAGCACTCAAGTAAAAAACCTTGGATTAGTCCTGTGATTTTGAAGCAAATAAATGTAAGAGATAAATTGTTTAGAGCTCAAATAATTAATCCGACACAAGAAAATAAGCAATTATATAAAATTTATCGAAATAGGTTGAATTCAATTTTAAGAAATGAAAAAAAGAAATATTTTGAGAAAAAGTTTAAGGAGGTCGAAGGATGCCCTTAGAAAACCTGGGGACTAATAAAAGAAGTGATTGGATTAAAAATAAATAGTGTACCTGATGAATTAGTTAGTGTAATGGGAAAGACTTTGAATTCTGAAAAGGACATATGCAATGAATTTCAGAGTTATTTTTCGAATATTGGTCTGAATTTAGCTATGTCAGTTGTACCTGATAGTGGTGATCCAACGTCCGAGTCCTTACTGAGGGACCCCATTGATGTGTCTCTTCACCTTAGACTTCTAACAGTTGATGAAATAAAAAAAAATATTTATGGGTTTCGTAGTAATTCATGTGGTAGCGACCATATTACTCTAAAAACACTTAAATGTATTTTTCCTGTTATAGCTGAAGTTTTATGTGGGTTAATTAATGAGTGTTTTCGTCAAGGAAAATTCCCAGACTGTTTAAGTTGCCCGTATAACCCCAATTCATAAGGGTGGTATTCAAAATGACCCAGGAAACTATAGACCGATATCTGTTTTACCCATTATTTCCCGTGTTTTAGAGAAGTGTTTTAGTATTAGAATGATGAGCTTTTTGGAGGATCATAAGTTACTGGTAGAGACACAATTTGGGTTCCGTAGAAAAAGGACAACGGAACAGGCGATGATTTATTTGACAACTATTATTAATGATGTATTAGATAAAGGTTTCAAAATAGGTGCTATGTTTTTAGATCTGATGAAAGCTTTCGACACTGTGGATCATGAACTTCTACTTAAGAAGTGTGAGGTGTATGGTTTGAGGGGTAAATCATTAAATTTTTTAAGAAGTTTTTTAAGTAATCGTTATCAGTATGTCCAACTAAATGATTCTTCTTCCGAAAAAAAGCGTATTGAAATAGGTGCTCCGCAAGGATCAGTTCTCGGTCCTATATTATTTTTGATATTTATTAATGACTTACCAAATTGTCTAAATAATTTTTGCTATAGAATAAATGAACTAACGGTAAACCCGACTTATGAAACAATTTTACTTTTTGCTGATGACACAACAGCCATTAACATTGCTAAGACAGCGGAGCTGCTGCAGATTTCCATGAAGGAATCAGTTAATAGAATTACAGCATGGCTGAAGGTAAATAAATTAAGGATTAACATGGCTAAGTCTAACTTTATTATTTTCTCGCGATCATCAAACTTTTACCCATGGATCAAGGAATTAGACATGCCCAATGGCGTTATAAAACGGACTGCGTCTTTTAAATACCTTGGGATTGTAATAGATGAAACTCTATCTTTTAAGGAACATGTTACTTTAACTAGCAAAATTCTGGCAAGAAATCTCGGTATAATGAAGAAACTCCAACATTGTTTTCCCAAGTCTGTCCTTCGCCATCTTTATTTTTCTTTAATACACCTGTATATACTTTATTGTTCAAGTATTTGGCTCTCTACTTTTTCTTCTACCCTAAAACCAATAAGAGTTCTACAAAATCATGCAGTAAGAATTTTAGCCGGTATATCTCCACGTATGTCTGTTCGAGAAATTTAGCCAACTTTAAAAATTTTGCCAGCTGCAGGCCTTCGTGAATTCTATGTATTGTGGTTTATTTTTGGACTGCAGCAGGATGTTCAGCCTCGTTGTTTTGGTGATTTATTGTCCATTAGGTCTACTGTTCATTCTCATGATACAAGGGGTAGCGCGGACTTCTGTGTGCCTAGAGGTATATCTTCCCGTTCATGTTTTTCTGTTCTTTATAGAGATACGAGGAAATGGAATAGTTTGAATAGTGATATTAAGACTATTGGTGACCCCAATATTTTTAGAAAAATCATTAAGGAACTGCTTTTTGCTGAATATGATTTTTGACTGATTAATTGATTTATTTATTGTGGGGGTTTTGTTGATTTGATGTTCCCAGAGGATGTATAATATATGATATTATTTTGTATTTATTGTTAGTGTGATGGTATTAGTGGTGTCGGTGGCCAAGTGTTCTTTGTTTTAAGGATTTTATTTTTTCTACCTCCCCCACGGACAAGCTTTGCTTTTTAGGGGAGGCAGCAATAATTTTTGTTGATATGTTTTTTTTCAATAAATCCTTGTTCTTCTTCTTCTTAAAGTCTGCTACGTCATTGGTGCTTAACTTAAAAAATGAATTACATTCCAAATGTTTTCTTTTTCAGTTATTTCAGCATTGAAAATGAAAATAAAACTACAGTGAAATAAAATTTTAAACTGATAATCTTTCAAAAATTAATAGCATTATATATCAATCATTCAGTTGATTTTATTTATACTTTCCAGGACTGTTAAAAACACAAATAAATTCTAGTGAAGTGCCAATGATGCAGTAGGTTTCAGAATTTTACAGTGAGAGAAGGAGGCAAAACCCAAACTCTGGTTTGTAGAGATTTTTGTTCGTTTCAAGCTTGATTTACATGTTTAATTTAAGTTTCCCTTGTTTTAAAATTTATTGACTCGTTTAAATTAATAACTATTATATGTTTGTTTGCTATGATTAATTATTTAATTTCTGTTTGTTTTGGGTTTCATTTATACTTCAATAGCAAAATATTTTTGTTCGTTTTAACCTGGGTTTTCATATTCAACTTGAGCTTTACTCGTTTTAAGATATATTTATTCATTTATATTAGTACGATAAAATAAAATTTCCATAAAAATTATCTACGTTATATTAGTACCTGTTATATGTTTTTCTGATATCATTGTTTATTTAATTTTTGTTCCTTTTGGGTTTTATTTGTTCTTTAATAGTAACTTCTGGTCGTTTTGAGTTTGAGTTATTGTAGGTTCCCATCTGCTCTAATCTTAAGTTTAATATAGCCTTTACTTTTCTTGAGAAAACTTCTTTTTTGGAAAGTTTTTTTATTAATTATTATTAAAGACGGTGGGTGCAGTGAAAATGTTAAAAATAGAATAGCCAAGCCTCAGGATGTTTTTTCACATTTTAAAAAAGTTTGTATTAATAGGAAGATAAGTCTGCAGACCAAGATTAGAATATTGGAAGCTACAGTGTTGAAAATGGTCAAATATGGTTTTGAAGCATGGGCGCTCTGAATAGCAGATGAAATTTGCAAGATATTTTCTATAGAAATTGCCTATGGATAGGTTTGGGTACCCATCGGACAGAATGTATCTCAAACAGCAAGCTCTACCGAAAATGTCGTTCAATCTCATTTTTGAGGGCTATAATAAGAGAAAGGTTAAGGTGGCTAGGATAGGTTCTGCGGATGAAGGATGTCAGATTGTGAAATATTATCCTTATTGGCCCATCTTTTACGATCAAACTGAGAGCAAGTTGTCCCTGAATAGGAGGAGAATTTAGTAAGGAAAGATGCAATGGAAATAGATATTTTCTGGAGGGTGTAAAGAGAAAGGCTTTGATTATATTGGGAAGAAAGAGGAACATGCTTAGCTGTGAGGGCCTCAGGTGCTTTAATGCAACACTGAATTTGTAGTAGTAGCAGTAGTAGTAGTAGTAGTAGTAGTAGTAGTAGTAGT